>VWPU01016282.1:0-55673 GCA_013398955.1 Callaeas wilsoni
CTGTCCCCATCCCCGTCCCCGCCTGCCCGGTCGGTGCGGTGGCACCTCTGGGGGGTTCTGCCCCTTCGCGCAGAGCCGGGACGAGGCTCCTGGCGCAGGAGTTTCTCCTCTGGAGTGTGTTTTCCTTGTCGCAGAGCCTGGAGAAGGCGCTGGGGCAGCAGGAGGGTGGCTCGGAGGTGTGTGAGCCCAGGAGCCTGGTGTGCCCTGGGGGTTGTGCGCACTGCGAAGGCGGGGGCTGAACACAGGTGTGCTGGAAATGGAAGTTAAAGGTAAATGAGGGAAATGTTAGTGGCAACGTCACGTTAATGGCTGGATTGGATGAGCGCAGAGGTATTTTCCAACCTTTTTGGCTGAACAATATATGAAGGATATAAAGTTGTTAGGGAGCATCCAAAGGAGGGCCACAAAGACTGCAAAGGGTCTGGAGGAGAAGCCATGTGAAGAGCAACTGAGGTCACTTGGTTTGTTCAGAATGGAGAAGAGGAATCTCCATCAACTCTCCCTCCCACTGCAGCCGAAGCCCCCATTGCTTCATATATTGGTGGGTGAATGTTTTGGAGTGTGTGGCACATCAGTTTTGGCTTCATCCCCACCCTCCTCTGCCGACCTCCCTTGTTTTGGCTTCATCCCCACCCTCCTCTGCCGACCTCCCTTCCTGCATTTGTGCTCACTGGCTGTGTGTACACAGAAACCTATTGCTGATAGAAAAGTCCTTTTGTTGCCATTAGCCAAGTTCTGCTGTAGGTCAACAGAGATAAGTAAAACCAATAGTGAAACAAGAGCTTTGCTTCAGCAAGCCCACATTTATAGGTAGAAAAGGTCCCTGTCATAAGGCAATATAAAGATAAAAGATTTGCAGGATCTGAACATGTCTGAAAAATTGCTTTTTTTTTTTTTTTTTTTTTTCCCATAAAATGAATTGCCTGTTACTACAGAAATCGCCCTTAGACCATCAGGCTGCAGCATTGTTAACACCTCATGGCTCCTTCACTCAATGCCTGATCTTATCTCTGAGCAACTGTTTTCTCCAGCAAATGTAATGCTCAAGTGCTTTGTGAGTCATTTGATTTTAATCAAGACTTTTCATCCATCACAGTCCTGCGAGTCACTGGCTGGGAGAGACCGTGCCAGCCAAATCCCACGTCCTCCCCTTTATCACAGGGCACTTGATAATCAATCCAAATCATATGGCAGCAGGTTTTGAAGTAGGAAATGAAACGTGCTAATTTTTCAGTGTTCTGGGAGCAACTTCTGCTGCTGTTATTTATTACGCAACCAAAAGGGACAAGACCCTGGGCAAGATGATGATGGTTGGATTTGGCCTCTATTTAGTAAATTTACTGGCTGATGCTGGTTAGGAGCTATTCAAGCAATGTGTGAATACAGGGCTGGTTGCAGAAACCGATGTGATGGTGGAGTGGGACAAGTACCTGCTGTGTTTGCAGTGCTGACTCCCTGTGCTGGTGGGGGGAATTGGTGTCCCCTGTCCCCTCACAGGCTGCTCTGCTTGGTGCTTGGGGCACCGTGGGGCTCTCCCCTTTGCCGGACCTTTTTCAACACCCTGAGGTCCTGCTCGTAGCTGGGGAGGCCTCGTTGTGGTGTGGTTATTGGTGGTTAGACTGTGTCCAAAATCATTTCCAAGCTTTTTCAGATGAGTGTTGTTGACATCTGTGCACAAAGAGGTGTGAAGGAGGCAGCAAATTTTTATGGAAGAGATCTGGGGTAAAAATAATTCTTTTGGTCATGGTGCAGCCTCAGGCATTACTGCCACAGCACGGCGCAGGCAAAAGCAAAAGGCTTTGGGCCACAGCTTTACCTTCCTGTCAGCTTGATTTCCTAAAGGAAAAGGCTAACGTGACCACATACACGTGTGTTCATGTACTCCTTTTCATCCCCAAAGATAAACCTGAGTCTGTGGGCCGCTTTTGCGAGATTTGAAAGGGTCAAGACCTCCAAAAGAAGCCGGTCTAAGTCCTGGGAAGAGAGACTTGATGGGGAAAAGGTCCCCAAAAGGACGGGACGCTGCGGTGCGAGCTGACTCTATCAGACACTGGGGAAGGAGCGTGCCTGGGTGACACCACCGTGGGAGAAGCTTCAGTCACATCTTGCCAGGGATACAAGTGTGTCACGTATTTCTCTCTCTCTCGCACAGGGACTGCGGGGGGGTGCAGTCTATAAAATCACGAAGTCACAGGAGTTGCATTTGATGGATTTAGCAAGGCTGTGTACGGCAATGTGGGAGTTAAGAGCCAGGTAGGATTGGCGTGGAGCCTTCTGTGCTTAGTCAAGGGCAAGTTGAGACTGATAACAATAAAGAAGGGATGCAGCCAATGCCTTTTTTATTGCTTCATATCCTCATTTTAATGGGAAGGCTGTAATTAAGGGAATTTAGCTCCAAGCTATGACCTCACGGGTTGATACTCACATCAGATGTTGCCTTAAAAATAACTCATCAGAAATCAGGGAGTCTTCCTTAGCAGCTCATCTTTTAACAATGCAGTTCGTCCTGAAATACTGGTTTCCAGGCCAAAACCTTGACTGGAATCCAGGGGGCAAAATAAAGCAGCTTTGCATGCAAATAATGTCTCTAGCAACATCAAAAGGCTGTAGTTTACCCTGCTCGTCTGCTCACCTCTTCTGTTCTGGAAAAAGTGATGGAAAACTACTGAGTATCAATTTTCCTCTGTTAAAAATAATGGTGGAAGTATCCTGCTAACAGGTGGTGGAAACGTTTGCCCTCGGATGTCTGCTAGGCATGGTTTCTGTGGAAACTTTCTGAACAGCTTTGTAACATTCTGCTCTGGCTTTGTACAGTTTTAGGGCTCCAAGGAGCTGTTTGCTGCTTCAAAGAGAGGGTGAATCCTTTTTCTGGCAATGATTTGATAAGGCAGGGGTTAAAGGAATTTCCTGGTGTTGGATGATTGCAGCACTACATGAAAGGATGCCCAAAGCTTGAAAGATTGAACTTTGTTGAGGAGACAGCTTTTAATTCAGCCTACCTCAAGGTAACCATCTCTGCACTGGCTGAGGCTGTCATTTGGTGCCACCAGAGTCTAGGCACCACCAACAGGGACAGTTCCCAAGCCTGTCACACCCATGGTGGGTTCCAGCCCTTGCAGTCCTGCTGTGCTGAGCTGCTGAGTGATCCGGGGTCATGAGGCCATAAAACATCCTGGCTCCTTTCTCCCAGGATTGCTAAATACTTTACCCAGGTCACTGAGGCCCCACAAAGGTTGCCAGAGCAGGAGAGGTGGGCTGGTGATGGACAGCAGTGGGTGAAGTGACATGTAAATCAGCAGATCGTTTGTTTGCAGACTCCTTATCTGGAGGCTGTTTGCATCAGAACTCTAAATCAAGCAAAGCTACATGTGAAAGGCACTCCTGACTTGCAGCAGGGGTCACAGAAAGGGTAATTTCGTTAAGCTTTGGAAAGAATAAAACAATCATTAATGAATTGTTCTTTGCATTGGTGAAGATATATATATGCAAACATATTTAGGAGCATTAAGAAGAAAGATGGGGGCCTGTATCTTTGATACTGCTCCATTATTAGGGTTGGTTGTTCAAAAGTCAGTGTCTTGGACCCTGACACTCAAAGCAAGAATTGCTTCTGGCTCCAGTGCGACCATGTGAGCTCTCAGCACTTCATAGGGCTCCAGTGAGAACTGGGGTGTCCATGATGCAGCAGCTAAAATTAGTTATAAAAGGAAAAAAAAGAAAGGAGGAAGACCAAAAAAACAAGAGAAATCTTGATGGGAGAAAGGATAAAACCCAAACAACCTGCCCAGTATCAGCGGCTGATGCAGGAAGAAGGTCCTGCTCTCCTCTCTGCCATTCCCTGCCGCAGAACCATGCTGAAATCAGTAAACATTGGGCAACCCTGGACCACGGGGCAAACAGCCCTGCACAGCAGGATGGCACCCACAGAGCCGCAGCACAGCCTCAGAGCACACTGGAAAGATCAACAGAGCTGCCTGGTCATGGTGTAAAGTTCATTTCCAACTTTATTTGAAGAGTCGTTGCATTTCTATTCCTCTTAAGCTAGGAAGCTGTTCCTGTGAGGAAACCTTGGGAAGAAGCTGTGAAAGGGAACACCAGTTAGAGTGTTTGGTCTGGAGCTGATGAGCACAGGAGCCCAACTTCCAGAGATCCATGTCAGTTGTTTCACCCCAATTCCTCAGCTCCCAGAAGATCTTTTCCCCTTGGTTCCCACTGCTCCTTCTGCAGTCAACAACCACGGCTGCTCCTTGGGTGCTTTCAACACGGAACTAAGAATGGTTTCAAATGGAAATTTGGGGAAATAATAGCAAGGAGAATCTCCTGCAATAAAAATAGCCCCTGTGGAGTTGGCAAGGCTGCAGTAATGAGAGGAAATTAGCTCCTCAGTTTAGCCTTTGAGCAGAGCCTGTCAAGATCTATTAAAGATGATTATATGATTTTTCCCTTCCCTGACCCTCTTATACATCTTAAAATGAACAATGTGTTGTGTAAGGAAGTTTTTCTCAAAAATCATTAATTTTTTGGTAGGAAAATATGTCTGTTTTGGTGTTGGCCACAAAGCCTCATTATTTTTTCCTTTGGTTTTTACAAAGGCTCGGCATTTTTATCAACTTAGCTTTTTTTTTTTGTGCCAGGTACAACTGAAACCTCTCCCCAAGTAACAGTTATCACAATGATGATGACACCACAAGGTAAATTCTGCCCATTTCATGAATGAGCCCAATTTTTATTTCTCTTCATCACAAAAGTCATCCCACATTTGTTGTACACACTGTTGGTTGCTGTGTTACGGGACATATCACCAGGTATCAGATGCTTTACTCTTGCAGAAGCACTTCTAATGGAGATGGAAGCTTCTGTTGGCTGAATTTTAGAACAACAGCAAAAAAAAATAATAATACAAAACCAAAATATCATCTTCAGCTGCATAGCAAATGTGGATCAAAAATTTAACACTGTATCAGATCACAAGCGTAAATATACCTCACCATAAATAAAATTCATTGTACAAAATAACTCAAGCAGCTTTTCATACAAATATGGTACATTTGACAACAGTTTTCGAGAATATTTTCTTGGTTTTTTACACCTTCAATTCTTTTCTCTTTTGTTCTCCAATACACATGAACCTACCGGACTGGAGTAATGCAGGAGGAGGAATAATGTTGTTCAGTGCTACTAAGTGCTGTCAGAGTTTAAAAGGAAAACCACTGAAGTGCTGAATTTGAACTAGTTTGCTTCCCCTTTCCATTGTAGCATTTAAAGTCAAGTGCAGCATCATCCCAGAAAAGCATGTGCACTGCCAACAGTCACATTTCGTAATGGCAAAGCCAGAGGGAACATGAAAATAATCCAGTCTGACGTCATTCATGACACAGGCCATCCTTTCTCCCCCCTGTAATTCCTGAATGGAGCCAACAACTTGTCTTCAGAGCAGACATTCCAAGTGGAGGCTGGTGAGTGCTGGGGAGTTTGCAGACTACTTCAGCATAAGCAGGAAAATACAGGTAAAAAAGCAAGTCCATTGTCAATGGACCTGGGAGTATTCAGACAGGGGCCAACATTTCCCTAAGAAAAGAACATTAGAAGTCTGCAGGTCATAAAATGCTGAAAAATATAGGACTGAAGCACATCTGCAAGGACGACTCCCAGACTTGGCAGAAAGTCTGCAAGTGTGCGGAATATACCTGAACCCCTGGCAATCTCTTACTATTTAGCCCTACTCTTACAAATTTGCTCCCCATTTCCATTAACAGTTATGACATTTTTTAAAAAAGCATGGGAGGAAAAAAAAAATCTTTTTCCATGGAGTTGTTTAAAGACCTAAGCCTGGACCTTTCTCATACATAGACAAGGAGAGTGAGAAAACTGAAGCTAAGGAAGTATCTGAATCCTTGAAATAATCAAAGGACAGGAACACCAAATCTCAGAAATCAAGACTGTGATTATTACTAGCTGATATCTCATACTACTTGAGCAACAAGGCAAAAGATCTGCATACACTCTACAGTCAAAACACTTTACATTTTGTTCATGCACTTTGACATTTTGCTCAAAACATTTAATCCCTTGGAATCTGGAGGGATTTTACATTTTTGCTAGCAAATCCGAGGGCGACAAACAGATTCCAACTACCTGTTCTTTCAAGTACAGCCTGTACAACAACTTTCCAGTGCAACTGTGATTTGCAGGGTTCCAGGGAATTATGGCAAAACTACAGGAAAAGAATGGAAAGAGATTTACGGGTTTAGGTGAAATATCTCATGACTCACTCCAGACCTAAACTGATGAAAACAGGGATTTATATTCACCTTACTATATCCCATTTTGTCTAGGTAGCTGAGACTGGGCCATTTGGTACAGTTCATCCTTTTGTAGCAACTTCTTGTTCATGCTGGTTTCCAGGAAGACTCCAGCATTCCATAGCTTGTCAGATGTACTAGGACATTTAATTTGTGCTGTGCCTAGAGGTGGCTCTGAGAGCCAGACAGGGACTTGTGCCAACTTTTCAGCAAGGCTTTCATACCAAAATAACAAGCACTTACTATTTAGGTCAGAAGAAATAGGATCCTGGTCGGATCTATCTTCCTCGCATCTTGTTTTCCACAAAAAAGAAAGTGCTTGATTCTTTTCTTCCTTTCAAAAAAATATATCTCTAGATACCCTCACTCCAGTAGTGTAGAAGTGCTGGGACACGATGGAACGCCAGAAGTGGCACCTTTAATGGAAGAGTAAATAGAGAGCAAGCCCCAGATGCTCTTCTGCTGCTCTTCCTCACGACACGGAGGAAAGAACTCGCCTTGTTGGGCTGGGCCCTTCCCTGCCACTCCAAGATTTCAGCCAGACTTCCTGAGATTTCATTTTACTTTCAGATTACACTGCTGCACAATTTCCTCCCTGCAGCTGAAAATGTCTGTCTCAGTAATTAAAGGAAACTCAAGGTGTGAAAATGTCCAGCACTTGTCACATGTGGGGTATTTATTGATTATCAAGGGAGTAGGTGATGAGAGTCTGGGAGCACAAATTCATTCCACCCACCAAGATCTCCTCTTGCCAGCAGTGGCTGTTGTTTCCTAAGACAAAAGCTCCAGCTGGGATATTTCTACTAATTAATTTTAAGTTCCCTCTGAGAGAATAAATGCCCTGGCTGTGCCTTTTTAACATCTGTAACAGCATGCAGTTTACAAGGCATGATGAAACGCATGAAACAAACATACATTATCACATCTGTATACAGCAATTATCTGCTGTGGCCAGGCTAAAGCTGAGGAAACACTGCCAGTGGTGAGGCTGGCATCATTTTCTCTTGGAGCACATGATTTGACCTCCTTTCACATCAAGCACGAGCTTTTGTACCACTCCAATGACACTACTGAGGGGAAGCAGGTTAGACCAGGAGTTAGGAAATCCTCCTTGAAGTTCCACCTGAATTTGTTCTCACTATCCAGGGATCTTAGATTACCTGAGCGGGAAAAGCAAACAGACTCCAGTGTTCTTCCTGAACATCTTTGAATTTGGAAAATTCTGGGTATTTTTTAAAGCTTATCCTATATTTTACCTTTTCTAAACATTCACATAACTTCTGACTGATGGGAAGTTTCCTAGGCCCTGCTGGTAGTCACCATTCTCTGAAGAAAGACATTTGGTCGCTGTGCCAGTAGGAATTTGGCTAAACCAAGGGAAAATACAGAACACACAGAGATTCCACACCCTGGCTCTCATCCTTGGCTGAGGAACAAAGATCCCGTATGTTCAGGGTAACTACACCTGCATCCTGTCAGCACCAGTGATTATTTCCACCCAAATTAATATGTTTGAGAGCACATTCACATGAATGCAGCCTCTTCTGTAGTCCACAGGAAATCTGGTTTAGTCCATGGAAGATGTGTCTTAAAGGGAGAACCTCTGCATTAAAATAAGTGGCCGTCCCATAGCACGGAGAAAGCTGGGCCGTTTTCTCTTTCCCCAGCTCTCTGAAGTGCTGAGGAGTTCTGGTCACTGCATCATTGCTATTCTCAGGCCCACGTGCCAAAGCTCCCTCTACAACTGCTGGAAAGGCCAAGGACACAGCAGAGAGCACAAAGCTCACCCCAGCCTGGGCCAGGCATCCATCCACGACCAGCCTGGCAGGGCTCCTTTGCGCCCAGCACTCGATCCTCAGGGCACTGCCATGGGTAACATCCTGCCTCCATCCCTTTTTCCCCTCAACGAGTGGACCAGGGACTTGTCTTCAGCCCCTCCTGCTCCGTGCCTGGTGGCACATGTCACGGGGGTGTCGATTTGTCCCACTGCTCCCGCGGTGGGAGCGGGCTCCCGGCGCCGTGGGAGCGTGGAACCTGAGGCTGCAGTATGGCTTCANATGGGAGCGTGGAACTCTTCCACCTGAGGCTGCAGTATGGCTTCAGAGCGATGTGTGGACTGGGTGAATCACAGGGAAAACCGGACCACTTCATGGAAGAAAAGCACATTTTGCCCGCCCACCCCCACCCCCCCTCAAGTCCGAAAGCTACGAGTAAAACCGATCACAGGGATGGTACAGAGGAACATGCACTCAAACGGGGCCGAGGGGAAGATGTGTCCTCGTGTGGAGAGGCAGACCCAGCCTCACCTCCTTGTCAGGCCTCACCCCATCAAGTTTACCCCTCCCAGCTGGTTTGGGTTCAGTCCCTGCTCCCTTCCCAACCCATGCGGGGTCCGTGTCCACACTAGCAGGTGGTGGCCAGCGACTGGTGGATGGGGGGCTGGAAGCAGCGCACGTGCTCCACCGTGGAACTGTCTGTTTCCACCGACTTCATGTACTTGTTCAGGATGGCAAAAATCTCGTTGTTCAGGATCTGGTACTTCCTGATCCTGTCGGCCATCTTCTTCAAGGGCTGGAGGGATGGTGAGGGAGAGAAAGAGTACATGAAGGGTCTTATGTCATCTGACCAGCTGGGAAGTAGCAGAACCTGTGCCCTGCTGCTGGAAAGCTCTGCTAAGGCAGAGCAGCTGTAACACGTGTCCCTGTTCCACTTAGCACCTCGCAGGGACCGGTGACTCGCTTCATTATTGGGTTTGATGACTCAAGACAGAGCATTAACAAGATCAGTGAGTGGTCCTAAGTTAACTGTTCCAAAGTCTAGGCTCCCAACTGCTTACTGATAAAGCCACCGAGATCACAGGATGGTTGCTGGAAATACCAGCTCCTCAGGTTCAGCTTCCCAACCCCAGGAAGAAGGGAAAAGCTTTGGGAGAAAAAAGATTTGATTTTCAAGCCAATTAAAACCTTGGCCTCTCTGCTGAGACTGCAGATGGAAGCCTTACAGCAAGGGCGTCCAGTAAGAATAAGATTAACACCAGGCTTTGTTATAATTGATGACTTTGGACAAAGCAGGATAGAAAACAGAAAGAAGTGTGCTGGTTTGGGTCCTTTGGGACCTCACCCTTCAACTTACCACATTTTTTATGATTTCATCCTTCCCATCCTGCCTCTGCACCTTCAGCAGGTGGTAGCAGAAGTCGAAGAGGTCGAAGCGCCGCTGCTGTCCAAGGAGAACAATGATAGAGCAACCTGCCCAGTTCAGACCATCTCCAAAGCACTGCCTGGAGGGAGAACGGGGTGATGGGTGGGGAGAGATGACAGGAGAGAGTTAGGCAAGAGAAGTACCATGGCACCAGGAACTTTCTTTGGTGAATTCCTAGGGAAATCGGGTTCAGTCCTGCTCCTGGAAAGTCAGTATACACCTAGAGAAAATGAGCTCAGAAGAAGAGAATACAGAATTACACCCAGGCCAGGCTGTGCGGGGTGAATCACAGGGTGAGACGGGTGAGGACCTAGTGCTGGGCTGCTGGCCCATCTACCCATCTCCTGCCTGTGACCTTGGGCATGTCCCTTGACCTCGCTCTTTTCTCCAGCTGTTCCAACACAAGGCTGAGCATCTTTCTGCGTCCACGCACAACCAAGCCCTTTCACCAAGGACCCACACTCCATTCCCCCTCTACCTCCACAGTGGCTCTCACTGCAGCTGAGGGCACCCCGAGGGCACTGAGCAGCAGTGACAGGAGCTGCCTGGGGACACTCACTCTGCCGTGAACTCGTTGGTGCCCACGGGGATGCAGTACACGAACTGCATGGCGCTCCAGAGCCGGTGGAACTCCACGCACTCGTCCACGTGCATGACGCCGTTGGTGGGGGGCGGCCCGCGCCAGATGGGGTCCTGCAGGTAGCTCCGGATCCGCGTCAGGATCACCTCGAACATGGAGAGCCCGCAGCACAGCCGCTCCTTGGTCAGCAGGTCCCCCTCCCGGGCGATGGCTATTTGCTGAGGAGAGGCACAACCAGAGGGACAGAAGTGAGGATGTGACCCAGGCTCACCGGATTTAACGCTGCCTGGTCTCTCCCCGGCTCTTTCGCCTCGTGGGAGGTCCAACCTTACCTCTGATGGCTGCTCCCATGGCACTTCCCACCAGAGAATACTCATCCCTCAAACTGGAGACTTAATATTGTGCTCCACTGTATTTCACCGACCTTAGTATCTTTTGGAGTAACTATGTACGTCAGAACACCAGAGTTGAAGGCAAAGCTCTGACCAGAAATACTGATCCTTAATTCTGCTAGCATGCTGCTCTGCTCTGCTAGTGCTACTTGGTGTTTCATTTCATGATTTCCATTTCATGATTCATTTCATGGGTTTCATCTCATGATTTCTGCAGCTTATGAAGATAAAACAGGAGAGAACAGGGACATTTTGCTTCCCAGGACGCTGCCATCATCTCTTCAAAATG
Source organism: Callaeas wilsoni (assembly GCA_013398955.1). Classification (NCBI taxonomy): domain Eukaryota; kingdom Metazoa; phylum Chordata; class Aves; order Passeriformes; family Callaeidae; genus Callaeas; species Callaeas wilsoni. Next base: position 10,765 of record VWPU01016282.1, read on the forward strand.
CAGGCAGCCTATGGCTTTCTTGATTTCTTTTGTAGTTAAGGTTAAAAAGCTCTGAGGAAGATGAGAAGCCACTGCAAACTTGATACTGGAAAACCTGTGATTTATAAGAAAGCCAAATAATTTTTTCCCCAATGTGGAAGCTTTACAGGTATGGATAGTTTCTGTCACATCCCCGCTCAGAGTTAGATATAAAAATCTGTAATAGCTCCACTGGATGAAGTCATTTTGGCTTTTACACTATAGGAAAATTAAAAGAGAATTAATTTCATTTCAGCCCCTTTGCTTCCCAAGAGGACAAAAAAAGAGGGGATTGGAAACAAGCAAGCAGGGCTTTCCCCCAAGCTCACTGAGTGGTGCAAGCATGGGGGTCTCTCACTGCTCTGCTATCCTCTCAGCTGCCCCATTTCCTGCTGTTCCAGTGGCAGGACTGACTTCTCTTGGCAGTGCTGCCAAAAATAACTGGGGAAATGGGAGCCGAGTGCTGTCAGAGCCATGCCCATGGCTGTGGGAGGCTCTGGCTCAGCCGTGCTCACCTCGGCAGAGCCTTTTACCCCTCCCACCACTTTGGAACAGGCACACAGAACAAGCGTGACATTGACTGAGACCCTGCCTATCCCAGAGGACTTCCTGGAGCTTTAAGCAGTTTTTAAGCATTTGCTCCATTTCCAGCTGTCCCTGCAATGCCTATAAAAGTGTTATCCCAATCAGTCATGATGGGGACTCGGAGCAGCTGGGACAAAGGGCATGCACATGTCCTGGCCAGACACTGAGAACATGAATTATGCTCAGTTTACTTGGGTTATCTTCATTCCACTCTGAAAAATGCATGAATGTGCCTGCACATCCCCGTTCCTGATTATCAATTTATGCTGGCAGTAACCTCAAGCATTTTTAGTTTGGTGGCTCTTGAAATTAGAAGCGTTTCAATTCTTGCTTGTGCCACAATTTCAAGCATGTTCTGGGGACCTCAGCTCAATTAGTGTTCAACTAATAGCAAGTATCAAGGGAAAGCTGTAATGATGTGCAGAGGTCACATCTGGTCTGGGATCCCTCGATCTGTTAAAAGCAGGAATGATGTCACTGGTTCCATGGCACACACCTGCATGTGTTTGCTTGGCAAGTAAAGATTTATTCTATCCAGCTTTTTAGCTAAAGGCTGTACACTGCCCTTCTCCTCACCTGCTCCAGCTCTTATGGGCACAGATCTGCACACTATCATGGCAAAATGTGGGCACAGTAGAAACACAGCCATTTCAGATATAAATTAGGTGTTAGCATTACTGTTTGCTGAAATATAGTGATAAAAGGCATACCTTTGAGAACAAACTTCTCCAGGGATCTTAGTACACGATTTCTGAAGAAACCTTTATTTAGAAAGGGATGCATCTGGCTTTCAGTGTAGGTAGTGCCACTCAGTTACGCACATTCACAGACAGAATTTGGTTCTAAAATTCATCACAGTAAGACCAGTCTTTGATACAGGACTACCACCCTAGGGTAGATATCTTAACAGGGGCAAAGCAGCTGGAGAGCTGTTGGTCCTGTATTCAGAGCTGCCCCAGTCTGGGGTCCCACTGGTTTCTAAGGTCGGGAGAGGAAGGATGCTCTCAAGGTAAATTGTCAAAGGATGCCACTGACCACGATAATTGTGCTGACCCAATTATTCCTTCTGTCTTCAGAAGCAAAGGCTCTGATTATTTCCAGTGAAGAAACCAGACTGACCAAGCACTTTTGAAAACCCCTTACTAAATACCTTTATGGTCACCACTAAAAGGGAGAGGATTCCTCTAATGAACCACTTTGACCCCCCTGTTCTTTATGAATGACCCATCAAACAGCTGCTTCTGGATTTCCAATGCGAAGTAATTATTTACAACAATCGTTGGCAGTTTTCCTGCCATTGCACAAATCCAGTTTTGATTTCCCAGTTTTTGAACCTCTTTTGCAGCCTGTTCACTGGTGAACTTGCCAGAACCCTACCCAAAACCTGCAAAAACCAATAGATCCCCACTAACTCTGGCTCAGCCCCTTCATCACATGGAATTCTGTAACATGCACGGGGCCACCTTTTGGGAGAGGCATTGAGCAGGCAACTTCTGCTTAGATTGTGGACAATTGCTACAAGGCATTGATGCATTCTGCAGGAAAAAATCCTGTATGGCCTGTGTCCAAAACTGCATTTCCAAAATGCATGTCCAAAACTGCATAAAAGGAGCAAGCTTAGAAGCTATGGAGGCACCTATAGAAAGCAATACTTGTGTTCATTTACATTTGAGCTCAAAAAAAAAAATAAATCTGGTACCCAACTGTACTTGTGTGATGAATATGGGAACAGTTTACAGAAAAATTACTTTTTAGTGGGACATGGAATACCTTTTGTTTTCATCACCGTTATAACTACAGCAGAGATAAGCAACGAGTGGACTCTAGTAGCAGAATTCAATGATGATTTTGCATGGAAAGAAGGAGAGATAGAAAGACCAACACAAAGACACAAAAACACAGAGGTGAATTCTTTTTCTCGAGTGTCTCCTTTAAAAGGAAGTGTCTACAGAGTAAGACAAAGTCCTCAGTTATCCAGCCAATGTCTCTGTTTCAGATGATTTCCAATGATGCAAAGTTCAAAATGTCCTTGATCCATGAGAAAAAAATACAAGAACAAATATCAACCACTTTCTGCCTGCCACAGATCTGTCACCTCCTACACCAGCTGACTGTTCGCTCCATTCCCTCATCAGTGCATTACAGGAAAAGGGTGTTGATTCATTTGATACTTTGAAAGATTTTTATCCCATCAACCCCAAGTAAATGGGCACTTGAAGTTTGATTATTGCTATCAAGGGAGCTCAAGTTTTGCCCGTTACACTGATCAGTCTATGGAGATATTTTTAACAGTACTGAGTTTCTGCACAAGAGATCTTTCCCAAGCTGAGACCCACGTCAAGAAGATACTTAAATGGAGCCATAATTTTAAGCATGTGCTGAAGCTCTAAGCATGTGCTAGGAGGGAAACCATTCTCAGATGTATTCCTTGACAGGGGATGAGCTTAAATGGACCCCACTGCAGTCCTAAAATGGGATCCCCAAAAGCGATGGCAATTGATTGTTAGGACAGCCCTGCAAAGTTTCCCCTCAAACCACTCCAGCAATTCTCCATCTTTTTAAAGTGGAGAAGAAGAGGTTTTCGGAGTTGTCCTGATTCAGAACTGGCTTCTAGCACACTTGCCTTACAGCTCCCTGCCAGCTCTCCTGACTGGAGGCAGCAACACACCATCTCTGGACCCGCTCACAAATTTCCCTCACAGAATGTTTGCTCGGGCAAGGATTCAGATTTGCTCGTCCAATTGATGTTTTGGGGCGAAAAATCAATCAATCCATAAAAAAAAGAAAAAAAAAAGAAAAAAAAATAGGATCACTTTTCCCAAGGCCAAACAGGCCACAAACAGGCCACGTGGGGACTGCTACGAGTTTCCAACAGCCATCCCTTTTAATGCAATCCTTACCTGCGGAGTGCCCAGCCTCTCTATTAGGGGAACCAGGTGAAGTGGGGCATACTTGGCTTCGAGACGCTTCATGCGCACCTCCAAGCGTTCTCCTTCTGTCAAGCGAGCAGCAAACAGTGAAATGAGAGGAGGAAGTGGAGACCCGCAACTTTCCGCCGAGTTTGCTCAGAGCTGCCCCCCAGCAACCATCCAAGGAGACTGTGGATCAGGGAGCCAAACCGACAGCAATGAGGGGCCAGTGATGCGGAGAAGGGAGGGATGGGCGAGTGCAGTCTCAGCAGCAGCTTTATCACACATGTCCAAAAGCATGTCCCTGTTACCGAGCACTCCTGTTGAGATGGACATTTCATGCTATCATTCTCCAAAGAGGCTGTGAAATGGCTTCCAAACCTTAAGGGAACCCCCAAGCTGACTGAGGTTTCAGGACGTAACTATGCTACAGGAAATGCACCCTTGGCTTTTGTTTGCACCTGGCGTTTGGCTGTATCCACTTATCTATTTGGAGGGGGAAGCAGGGTCAGAGCTAATCCTCAGCAGAGATGGGAGAGAAAACAGCCTCTGGGCAGAGACCTCTGAGTCTGCCCACTGCTTCCCTCTCAGCTTCTTACCTTTGATGTAGACCCTGGGCAAAATATTTTGGAAGGGAGCAGCATGCAGCAAATCACAAACTTCTTCCTGGGACTGAGGCAGGAAGAAAGAAAGATAAAGTAAGTTAAAAAATACCTATGGGGGAGAGTGAATGGCTCAGGGGCCTGGACAACACTACAAAAGTTCACACCTACAGCACCTATTCAGATCCAACCCAGCTCAGTAGTAACTCCAGTGGTTTGAACCTAAATGATCTAAAACTGGAAGTAATACTTCAGTTTCAGTCAGGAAGTTTCCCTAACTCAAATAAGTTACTTCCTGCCTGTACAAGGCCAGACCTTTATACTGATTTTCTGTCCTACTTACTAGCCCTAAAAGTAAGAAGGGATAAAGAATATGGAAGTTTCCATTTCATCTTACCCTGAAAGAATTCCTGCAGCCTGTTCTTTAAGAGAGTGCCCAGGTGGAAATTACCCTTTGGCTTAGTTATTTTAAGAAGCGTACATGGAAAATATACTGACATGTGGCCTTTCTGCAAATAGGTACATCATAACTGGTCTGAAATGATTTGGTCATTGGTATGGTGTTCGTAGCCAGGGCTATCAGAATCCCCGTGGTGCAGGCACCAGGAAGAATAAAACAGAAGTCCAGAGAGGAATAACACCATGAGATGCCACCTGAGGGGATGCATGCCAATGCACTTGAGAAAAAAATAATCCCAAACACAGATGCACAAGGAGGAGAAACCTAGAAATAGGCAGGTGGAGACTGAGGAGCGATGGCTGACAGTACATTGTATACGAGTCTGCAATGGGAAACAGCAGCGAGGAAACCAAAGCTGTTCAACACAGAGGCATCGTGTCACGACAAGGCATCAGCCTGCTCCTGCAAAAGCCTACTCCTAGGACATGCTTTCAGTTCTGAGCTCACTGGAGAGATGTAGACACACTCGAAAGCAGATCATGACAGCGCAGCAGAAGGTACCCGGGGGCCGGATGGAATGACTCGGCTGGGCCTGTTTGGGATGCAGGGGTGGGCACCCCCCTTGCAGCCAGCACGACAGTGGAGCATGGAGCTGCAGGAGGCTGCACTGGCGCATGGATGCTGGGATGAGAGCAAGTTTGTGGGAGTGCAGTTTGTGACACAGTGCTGGAGGGACAGGAACAGTCTGGGGCCCCTCCACGGGCACAGAGGTGCTGATGCTCACGGAGTGGGCCTGTCACCTTGGTTATTTTGTTTGCAAAACACTGTTCATTCCTAGGTGAACGTTCTTCCATTGCTGTTTCCCTCTAATAAAGTGAGGATATTCAGCCATTTGCAGCCTGCATTCACCTCCTATCTGTCCCAAAATTAGTCATGTTAGTAACAGACCTCTTCCCCAAGGCCCATTAACTGAGAGCACAAATTCTGTTTAGAAATTTCATCCCAAGCAACCCTTCATTCCTCCAACTTAAACAATAAAAAGGGGGTAAAATGCAGCAGACTGGACATCTGCATCAGAGCCATTTTTGCCAGCAAATACCACCAGCCTTAGATCACTCAGACAGCTCTGAAGGTAATTGCAGTATAAAAGCAATTCTTCCTGCTGCACAAGAGCTCCATTAGAGGGAAAATCTTGCTCTGTGATGGCTCTGTGCATCTGACATCCTCCAGCAAGTGGGAACCAGTGCCCACTGCATGCAAAATGGCTTTGGATTCTGAGTCTATTTCTGTGAGGAAAAACAGAGGATCCAAGAGGGAGAGACTCTGTCTGGCACAGAAAGTAGGCAGATGTGGACTTTGACGGGCAGCCTTCCTTGAAGGATCCCCAAATTCCCACCATCTTTATTTTCTGCTATTCTAAAATGCCAGTACACTGCTGATGTACAGTTCCTGGGGCTGAAGGAACATTTTTGCATTGAAATGAAGGATTTCTAAAGAAACCACCATGTCCCTTGAGTGTCCCATTAAAGATGTGGCAGGAAAGGCAAATGCAGTACATCCAGCAGAAAACCCAACACTGAGAACAGCAGAAAGCAGTGACAAAAGGAACAGAAACTGCCAGAATATAGTTGGCAACTCTGGTCATTCTATAGAATTCTATAAAAGCCAAGCTGCTGGGTGATACACATCTCTTGTTTTCTTCATCTCATGCAACCACTGCTCACTGAATGTGTTTGATACACTATACCAAGAATTAAAAGTCTCGAGATCTGGAGTTAAAATGCAAAGGCAAGAGCAGAAATATCCATTTTGAGGACCTGCGGAGACTTTTAGTTTCTTTGTCCTCTATGGCCAGATAAAACTTGAAATCTTTGAAATTTCTTATGGCTTTGCTCTGAACAGAACTTCTAGTTTTGCTTGGAAATCCTGTCTTATGCTAGGGAAGTAATTTTGTAATACTTCTGGAAAAACTGAAACAACCCTGCCCAAACCATTATGACACAGTATGCACATTTAATGTACAATTGTGTTGTTGAGCACTCCTCAGTTGGCTCTGGGCCAAATTATGAGATAAATTCATTGCTTGGTAAATTTGTTATGTGAAAAACTAGAAGCTAAGAAGATGAGTGGCACTCAGCCACAGCCTTTGCCCCACACCAGAAAGGGCATCACGTGAGCTGAGAGGCTGAGAGATTTGTGCACGTGTAAAACCCCTGTGCAGGGGGCAATACCAAGCTGTTACTCCAGCCAAATTCTCAGTGAAGATGTCCTAGGACACGTATCATCAGCAGACTTCCTTCCTGTTGGATTGCTTTATCCATTTCGCCATTACAATCAATCAGGTTGTTGTTTCCATTGCACTGGCACTCCAAAAGAGCAGAGGGATCAAATCTACTTCTCACTGTACAAGTATGTATGTAAAAAAGTATTGATCCCTGCCCCAGAGAGCTTACAATCTAGAAGTAAACTCCAGTTGGTTTTATTTCTAAGCAGGAAAAACAAGGGATAGCTTTGGGTCCAAGAACGAAACCTGAATCTTCCAGTATTCAGATTCAGCCATCCCAGAGGCCTGACCAAGTGCCAACGCACACCATTCCCATGGACATGCCCAAACACTCCAGTAACACAGCCCCAGAGAGACCCTGAGAACATGAGAAGCTGGAAAGTAACATTTCCCAATCTCTTCTGCTGGAGAACCCACTTCCACTTCTACTCTTGAGCTGGAAATTTCAGGTACGATGTTGATGTGGGGGTTTTGCCTTACCAAAGCCTGCTCGATAAGGAGGCAGAAGAGAATGGCATTGCCCACTTCTCTGAGGCTCTGGAACACGTCAGTCTTCAGCTCTGCGTACTCAATGATGTCCTTCAGCTGATGGTGGAAAAACTCCAGGATTCCTTAAAAGAGGAGGAAGGACAGTAAGAAAGAGACTGGAATCACTTCCCAGTAACTTGGATAAAAAGATCATCAGTGTCTGGTATTTCCTTAATCACAAATTGCAGCTGCTAAATGGACACACAGAGACTGGCATTGGGAAGAACTAACATGCAGTGTCTTATCCTGCTTTCAGTAAGCCTTGGGAAATAGGGAGTAAGTCATATAAATTCCCTGGATTTCTTCGTCAGAGGAGGAAAGAGGGTCCAGACTATGATGGATGACTTGATGCTGGCTCAGGTACAGCAGCCAGAGTTTCTGACTGCAGCCAGGCTGCAAAAAATCTCTGTGCCAGCTAAGCAGAGCATTTAAAAAATACCAGCGAACTCACAAAAGCTTAGAGGATCCTGAAAACGTAAGAGAGGCTAGCAGAAGATATTCCCTTATCAGCCATCTATGTGTTCAAAAGGAAATTTCCAACAGGAGATTTCCTGGAAAGGTTTCCTATACATGTCCCAGTGTCAATAGGAAAGCAGATGGAAGTGTTCCAGCAAACCTGGATGCAAGTGGCACTGGCAGGGCAGGTGCCCACCCTGGATTAACCATGAGTGTGGGCCTGAGCAAATGCTGCACCAACATGTGGCTGAGCTCCTGCCCAAGGATCCATCTGCAGCACCCACCTGGAGAGCCATACTCATGTCTTGGCAAGCGGCAGATCTTGGGCATTACTTCAATCAGAGTCTTCACATACTGCAGGATGGTGCCTTGGAGCTGTTGGAGACAAAGGGGGGTTAAACTGGAATGCCACATCTCCTGGCACTGGTTTTGAAAGAGGCTGGTTGTGGATGGGTCCACATCTGACAGCACAGGATGAAACTTCAGCTGGAGTCCGAGAAGAACTTGCTTAATTTGGATTTCACTCGAATTTGAAATTCAGCCCAAGTGTACGGGGTCAGAGTGCTTTTAAAGCTTCCTCCCAAAGAATAAATCACAGCTGCATGGATTTTGGACTTCAAAATACAGCTTGCTGTGTTTGCATTGTTTGCAGCTGAAATCCAAAACAAGGCTCAGTCTTAGACGCAGCTGGACTTGTGCTTCTAACCCAAAAAGCATTTCACCAGAGCTGCCAAGGAGTCACTCCCTAGCACAGGAAATGCTCCTTCCACCTGAGGAATGATCACCGGACACTCAAGAGTTTAATAAAGAATCTACATTCATGTAGAACAAGTTTCTGCAGATCTGATGCTCTGGACATACGTGGATTAGAGCAGAGCACATTGCTTAGCTTACAGCCCTTGCTGTCATTCGGAGTTACACAGCTGCACCCTGTGGATACATTATATGAGATAATGCTCTAAATTCTATTTAGTCAACCATAAAATCTTTGTCTTTGTGCTGAATGCTGTCTGATCCTGCTGGAAACACTCCATCATCCCACAGGAATCAGTGGGATTCCTCGTCAGTGAAAATTAGCCCAAGGCTCCAAGCGTTCCAGTGTGGATCAAGGGACACGAAGGTGAGATGGATCTCACCAGGATGAGAACACCTTGATCCCAAAGCCCACACTGACTGCCCTGCCTGTACCTATCCAGGCTCTAGGGTTTCTCCATCACCAGGGTCAGGCTCAGAATTACCAGGCTCTTGACAATCTTCAGCAGCTCCTCCATGACCACGGCGATGCCCTGGTAGCCCAGGAGCCGACAGATGGTCTTGAAATGAGGTGGCCCCACGAAATTGCGGTAGGAGCTGTAGATGTGGCTGTAGGCGATGTTGAGAGGCTGGAAGTTGGAAGCACAGTGACTGTTATACAGGACCATCGACCAGACCTCTAATTCTCTTATCACGGTATTGTGTTCCATCACTTCAAATAATTTTTAAGGAGGAGGAGGAGGAGGAGGAGAAATAATAATACCAATGGCAGTTCCCACTTCTGCTTCTTGTAGGAGAGGAGATTGCTTTTCTTCCTCTGTACTCCAGATATCCTCTAACCTCAACACTGTCATGTCACAAGGTTTTATTATTCTGCTATGTAGCAATACCACTTTCATTTCCAAGGTAATTTACTCTCCCATACACTCTCAAGCAACTATTTTAGTTCAGTGGCCCTTTGCCTTTTCAAAACCAAACTGTTCTCTACTAAAATGAAAAGTTTTATATACATTTAAGGAGACAGATTTTTGTTTTCCCTCTGGGCACTTACTTTAAATGAGGCTTATTAAGAAAAGCAGCAACTGCAGCAACTGAGTTTAAGGGCAGATGGAAAAGACACAGAAAAGATCCTTTGTGCATCCTGCAAAACTTTACATCGGCCTCTACTTATCAGACATCCCACGGGTCTTCCGTGACAAGGGTAAGAATCTGACACTGGTCTTAGGGAGAATAGTGCCCAGGACATTGCCCCCAAAAATTCTTAGCAGCAGAGAACAGAAAGTGATTTCCAAGAATGTACTCTATTAGTGTCATCTTGGAAACATGGAAATTGCTGCAGCGTTTCATCACTGGAACATTTACAGGATCCATTTGGTGTGAGGCAAAGAGAAGTAGGGGGAATTAGTTCAGTTGTGTGCTCTGCAGAGAAAATGTATTGAGACTCAGATTTAGCGGAGACACCACACGCTCAGAGAGGGCTCTGCAATGCAAGTGTTGGCACCACGACTGAGCCCAGCGCAGGGGCTGCACTCTCCCCCCATGACATCTGCAGCTGCAGCCTCAGTGAGCAGCAAAAAAGCCATCCTGGAAAAGATCCTAGCACATAGTGCCCCTTCCAGGAAACACAGATGAACCCTGGGCTCATGCTTACCCAAAGGTAAAAACAAAGATAAGGAAACAAATTAGACTGAATCCCAAATGCCTCCCTGTGGATACTGCAGACTCCACTCTGCAGGGATCCCCTTTCCTGCCAATAATGGAGCCAAGGTGGGATGAAGGCACTGAGGAGGTTTGGGTGAAAAGGAGGAAGGGCTGGAGTAGCAGAACAGGGCAAAATGTTGTCTTTGCTCCGCCACTGCTGCAATACCCCCAGCTGGAGGCTCCAGTCATCCTCCACTCCTGACTCACTCCACAAGATTTACTTTCAACACTTCATCTGAGCTACTGATGGGTTACAAAGCCACTTGCTAAAAACTGGAATAGTATTTTCTTTTGCTCTCAGCTATAGAATTTCACCAATGTACTGGCCACGCTTTCACAGACTTGTCAGTTACTTTAATCAATTAATTGTCCCTCATTTTGTCACAGCCCCACAGATCTGGTCCAGCAGGTTGTTACCTGCTGTAATTCCTAAGTGCTCTTTGAACTAACAGAAAAAAGGCACAGCTAGAAAGTCCCCTATTTTCTGTGAAATGTAATTTCACCTCCTTTTCCTGGTAGGTGAAAATAGCCTATAATACTATTAAGTACAGAAAGACTGCCTCGGAGGCTCATTCACAATGAGCAAGAACTTTCTTCTCCCATCAAAACTTGAGAAAAAAAAAGGTCCCTGAGTGAGTATGTGTCAGAGTTAAGAATTATTCAGGCAGACAGAAGCCTACTTTCAAAGCTCCTTGGATACCAACTCTTAAGAGAATTGAGCACCCTGCTTAGGCTTCTGTCTGCAAATCCAAGTCTTTAAGGATCTGGTAGAGACAGATCCAAAGCCACTGGTTACGCACCCTGATACATTTGAAAACCTGCAATGTGCTGTTTTGAGAAGTGTGTCCGTTTAAACACCAGGCAACGCCCAGCCTGGAACATCTGCCCAATGGCCAACATGACCACCCCAGAGGGAAGTCAGTGCTCCAGGGCCCCAGCCCAGCCATAACCCCACAGCTTTTGTTGCTTTTAACTTTTGCAAGGCACTGTCCCAGCCCCAGGTGTCCCCAGAAAGCAAGTGCTGCAGGGGTGATCCAAGTGGCCCAGAGATGCTTGCACCTCCCTTCCATACCTCCCTGTAGGCTCCTTTACCCTGTTCTTTCTTAGCACACTGGGGCTCATCCTGGCTTGGGGGAATAAAATATCCTTATTTCAGTGAGCTCACGAGTCCACATTCATTTCTGGAGGCCTCTTTGCTACTCCATGGACAGGGAACTTCTGTCTCTGCACACACTTTGTTCCCCTGAGATGGACTACCACCACTGGTACCAGCTGTGGTGCAACTGGTCAGGTTTTTCCCACAACAGGGCTGATATTTGGCTGTACAGGCAGCCAGCAGCTGGTGCTGCTGCACAGCCCCCACCTCGCAGCACTCCCTCAGCCTCTCAGATAATGGGGCTGGAGAGCAGCTCCCAGCCAGCTTCTCCCTCGAGTGGGGGTCTCAGCAATTAGCCTGATCGGAAGAAGACACATCTCAGGGTGTGCATTGGCTGCAGATGAGCAGGATGATTCACCCCTGCCTGTCTGCAGGATGAGGTAGGTTCGTGGAGCTCTCTGCAGAGCCACACGGCGCACTAACAGCAGGCTTGCGTCTAATAATAATGCTCTGCCAGCAATTAAAAATATAACTCCATTTAAGGGTGAGATACACAGCTTGGGGTGAAGACTGTAGGATGTAAAAAATGACACCAGTGGGTATTTTAAGACAAAGCAGCTGAAGGCACAAGCTGGCTGCACAGCACAGCACAGCTCGCTCCCCCGTGCCGGGCGGCCACTTCTGACCCCGCAGAGAACCAAAGCAAAAGCCTGACCCTGATGTTTCCTGGGAGCAGCAGCTGCTGGAGACACTGGGGAGTTTTGCATCCCCTTTGGTTTGGGGCCAAATGGGTAGGTTTTGGGGATGGGAGGCTGGGATTTGCAGTGTCGGGCAGAGTTCCAAGTGTCCTGCAGAGCCCAGGTATCCCACCCTGCACCCAGGTCTCAGGGACAGCCATCTGCAATTGTGAGCACGTGGGGAAGGTCCCAGCATTGCTTTAGGAGCTCAGGAGAGATGCTCTGGAGAAGATTCAGCAACAAATGAAGCAAATCAAACCCCAGTTCTATTGCCGTGTCTTTGACCTTGTTGTTGGCCATCACTCAGACCTGTCTGAGCTCACCTGAGGAAAGGCAGAGAGAGTTTTATCTGATAAAATTGAACAGAGAGAGATAATAGATAGCACTGACTGTAACAGAATTCCCTTGGAAAAATGAAGAGCTAATGAAAGAGGAAGTGACAAAAAAAGGACCTGCACACAGCCCAAGACAAGTCAGGGCTCCCAGCCAATCTAATTTCAGTGCAACAGCTGAGAGTGCCTTAGAAAGTGGAATGAGTAACTCCACACTCAGCATCAACATTTCTGGGAAAGTTCTTCTCCAGCACTCTGTGGCTTTAGAGAGCAGCAAGTCACTTGTTCAGAGCCTCTCCTTATCAGGCCCATCCGTCCCCTCCTGGCCACAGGCTTGAGCTGCTCCCCTGAACACCACAGGCGCCGTCTTTGCCTCCCTCCTGCCCTCTCACCAGACTGACAGGACATCCCCAAGCTGTCTCTAAGTCAGAGGCATTCAAAGAAGAGCTTGTCTTAATCCCGTGTAGTTCAGCAGGAGGTCAAGGTCTTTGAAAACCCAATTCCTACTCCCATCACACAGTTTAGAAAATATTAAAAGGCTACTGGAAATTGCTGCACCATCAGGGATCAAAATGTACTGCTTATGGCTTTAACTTGAATCAGTAGTTTAAATGTGCAAGAAATCACAGAATTAAAGGCAAAGTCCCTGAGTCAACGGGTACCACAGGCCAGGATCCCAGATTTCACACCATGTGCCGAACGTGCCTGTAACCCCAGACCCTGCTGGGGCTCAGTGATGGTCTTGCTGGAGGACTGTGGATAGGGGAAGAAAAGAAAACCCAAATAAGGCAGCAAAAAACCCTACCTGGCTTGTTTTTCCTGCCTCAGAGACACATACTTCTCCCAGGCAGAAGCTTTTAGGGATAACATTCCCAAATCACTCGAAGATGCCTGCCCATCCTTTCCTATTGGTTGCCATGGTGAGAGATGACGGAGCCCAAGCTGGGTATAAACGAGGGAGCTCGTGGGGAAGGGATTTAGCAGAGGCAGGAGGGAGGTGAGTGCTGGGAAGGCACTGCCCGAGACCACTCTGTCACCAGAGTCACCGAGACGGGGCCACCGAGGACCTGGCGGGAGGTAAGTGCTGGCTCTGGGAGGGCTCAGCAACGGGCACGTGCAGCCTCACGCAGGAACAGATAAGCAGTCATTAAGGTGAGCTTATTCTTGAGTGAATTAAAGGAAAGTTAGTTATCATTAGAGAGAGAGGAAAAAGGAAAAAATAAACCAGCTCGACTGAACGGAGGTGCTGCTCTGAGCACTAGGGTGGCCGGGAGAGAGAACTCTGCAGCGAGGCTCAGACAGCACCTTGGGGATCTAAAGGAGCGATGTGCTCAAGTAATTTGTGGCTGTTGCTAAACAGCCACACAGCTTAGAAAGTATTAAAAAACTACTGGACATTGCTCCATCAGGGATTGAAATCTACTGCTCACTGGCTCTGGCTTAAATCAGTTTAAATTTGTTAAGGGGGCAGCGTCTTTTTTCTGTCTTTGTTCTTATTATTCATACATTTGTGTTTCCCTAAAGGCACTGATTTTATGTTTCACCAACCTACAGATTTCACATTTAAGATCCTGATATTGCAGTGTGAGATGCTGCAGGAACAGAAAGAGTTTACACTCTATTAAGCAAGTAAGGTACAGAAAATGCAGGAACAACTTTAAACAGTAAATTAACCATTATGGAGCTTTCTAAATGGCATTTAGGCATAAAATCAAAATATCTATTGACTGGCAGCTTCACAAGGCAAGCTGAAGCTAGTTTAATCATCACTTTATGTTAATCACACTTGCAGTATCATTTCTATTTTGTGGGAAACAAAAAGCTAAAAAAGCTTCTGATACAGATAACCAGAGAGATTTTTTAAAAAAATGTAACTGGAGCAAAAAGTATACCCTATGCTCCAACCGGATGTTTTTATGAAGCAGAGTGATACAGTAGTCTGGGCAAAAGCAAGATTTGTTTTCTGTAATTTTAGCCATCTAAGACCTTAGTATGTAACCTAAGTGAGCCAGGATGATCTTGAGTCCAGTCTAAGGAAGAGTAAAAGTCACTGGAAAGACTTCACCGATGTCAGCGGCCTTTGAGCCTTGACACGAATTAGAAAACTGAGCCTCTCCCTGCATCTGGTTTCAGGGGCATGATGAACATCGAAGTGCACAACATCACCTACACCAGCGCCACCGTGTCCTGGGCCATGAGCAGCCCCTGCCCAGAGAACTACTACCACGTCATGTACCGCCCCAACTGGAACAGCGTCTTTGCCGGCTACTTACGGCAGAACTTCCACCGCGAGGAGCGCGTTCCGCACCCCCTCAGCTCCCTGGTGCTCCACCGCCTCACGCCGTCCACCATCTACGTCCTCTGCATCACGTGCAAGAACTCCTACCCCTCCAGCAACCACTGCACCACCTTCCACACTCTGGACAAAATCCCCCTGGTTTTCGGCGGCTCCAAGCACGAGCCCACCACGTCCATGTGGATGGTGAGCAGCCTCCTGCTCCTCTGCTTCCTCGCCCTCCTGGCCTACGGCTGCCTGCAGTTCTGGTCTGCACGGTGCCGCTGGGCTGCGAGGCTGAAGCATCCCGACACCAGCTCCGAAGAAGTGGTCGAAGGAAGCAGCTCGCCAGAGGAGCCACTGAGTGATGGACTGAGGGAGGAGCTCCTGGAAGTGCCCATGACCACTGTGCTAATGAGGAGCTCCAGTTTCATGAAGGAGAGCCCATATAACTCCCCTCACTGCTTTTTTTCCTACAGAAACAGCGATGATAAAAAGGCCATCTTGCCACAGCATGGCCTTCAATGAGAGCAAAAGAAAACAGAATCTTGCTTAGAGGTTTGGTTTGTCCTGCTCTTTCCCAGCTCTTGCCAAGAGGACTGTCTGTGTGTCCATGGCAGCTGTCTGTCCCAGGGTAGAACACGAGGCATAGACATTGGTCATAGGGAGAAAGATTTTTGTCAAGTGACAAAAATACTCTCATTTGCTGAGGATTTTTAAAAAAGAAACCAAGTCAGCTCTCTGGGAACAGCCAGGCTTGGCAGACTGTAGTGTCATCAGCTCATGTGCATCAGTGCTGTAGGTTTACTTCAGAGTCATCAATCCATGTGCACAAGAAATAAACTTCACTCAAGCAGTTTCACAGTGCCCCCCTCCACTAGCATCACACCCCAAGCCCTCGTAATGCCTGTAAAAACAGACACTGCAGCCTGAGAAAAGAGCTTTTTGTTAGTACTAAGTAGTGCACACACAAGTATTTTAGCAATTCCCATTTTGAAAAAGAAAAAAGGGGATGCCTGAAGTGGTACCTTCCTTGGGGAGCATCACTGCATCAGAGCACCAACTGGCTCACTTCCCTGTGCATTAAGATGGATGTGACTCAGTCTCAGTGCCAACACCAAGCACAGAGCAGTGCTGACATCCTTTAACACTGGCATTTTACGGAGAAGAATACGGAAAAGCAACAGCATCAGCACACTGAATCTGCTTCTTGCATGGCCTTTTGGTTGCACACAGCAATGTGACCCTGCTCATTCGCACCCGCTACTCTGTTAATGAACTAGTCCTTGCATTTCTTTCTCTTCCTAAATAAATATTTCCAACATGCATCCCTGCTGGCTGTCGTGGCTCTTTTACTGACCTTGGACCCGTAGAGGTAATAGGGCTGGACGTTGGCTGGCTTGTCCCGCTGGGGCTCCTGTGTGAACGGGATCGCTGTCCTCACAAACCTGCGGCGAGCAGGGGAGACGGGGAGGGAAGTGGTCAGAGCCTGCTTGACTGAGCACACATAGGGCACGGTCTGGGATCACCTGCAGTTGCAGGCTAGTTAGAATTCATCACCTGAGCTACATCATCTGGTATGCAAAATCCTGCCACAATCTGTTGGTGGTGTAAAACCCACCAAAAGACAGGTTTCTTCTTTTTTGGCAGGCAAGAAAACGGTATCTGAGCAGCTACCAGAGCTCTGCTGCTGAGTAAACCAACCCTCAGCCACTTCAATCACTGTCTAACTGTTGCTTGAATTTGTTACTAACACTGTTAGTAACTACTAAGGGGAGATGGTGGGTTTCAACCTCATTTTAAGAGTAACTGTTGCATCCCACAGGGAGCACAACGCTCACCACAGTGCACGTGAATTTTATATGGCAGATTCGACATTCTAGAAAGAAAAGCAGGGTCTCCAGGTGGCCTTGCTTTCCCTCCTCACCTGTTGGTGGACCCGTTGTAGCAGTAGTTGGGCAGGAAGTCGAAGTTGAGCTCCCAGAAGACGTGGAGGGTGATGCGCCCATAGGGCGCGGAGACGTTGTGGTTGGCCTCGCGGAACATGGCATCGAAGCTGTCCAGAGTCATGTGCTTGCACAGCAGCCTGTGAGTCAGGCGGTTGATTTCCAAGAGCCACTCCAGCTCCTGCAGCACACAAAGAGGCAGAAAATGCAACACATTACAACAAAAACAGCTGATTTAATTGCCAGGGGAATGGTTTTATATCCACACGCACGCAGAACTAAAGACATCAATTTAACTCAGTGGCCAAGGCCAACTGCACTTCCACTCAAGGGGGTCCTGGTCCAGTATTTTGTGAACCTGCAGGAAGCAAAATTAATTTGTTCCCCACTGAGCACTGGCTGGGTTTCACCTCAGAATCCTCCGAAGGTGGAAACTGGTAATTTTACACTACTTGACTCTGATGCTCCTGTAACATATCAAAGACGGCAAATCCTGTATACACATGAACAATGTCACAGCCACCTTCATCCAACGGGGAATTAAAGCCAAGACTTCCTTCTCCCAGTTTACAGGACTCTCTTATCTGAGCTCTGCAAAGTCTAACTGCTGACCATCACCTTATGATTTACGCAGATACTTAATGGTCTGATAATAATGCAATTAAAGCTGCATAAACAGAAATAGTAAAGACTCAGCAGCATAAAGGAAGATACATGACTGGCTGAAACCTACTGCAGGGGGACTCAAAAGAGAAGACAGTTGACTGTCTACCCACAGCAGTGTATTATTCTCCCTGCTCACACTCAGAGTCAATAGAAGTTCTTACCACGATGGATGTCAGGTCCTCGCTCTCGAAGCGGCTGATGGCCTGGTCTAACGATTTGTACATGGCTGCAGAGATGCGCTGGGTAATGAGCCTGTTCAGGTCGATTGATCTGCCCAGCAACTGGCAAAAGAAGAGATTTGCATGTCATATACTGATGGAGAAAAGGTATTTTATTTTTCAGTCAACACACAAATCAAACCCAAACCTCAAAAATCTGCTTAAATGTGAAAGCAGTGGTGCAAATGCCTCGGTTGAGTGTGGATTACTTAAGAATGAACGAGAGAAATGTGGAGCGTAACTCGTTTTTGTGTCAAACAAACAGATTCAACCCTTCTAAGTCCAGAGCCAGTCTCAACGAGGATGCCCACCACCACCAGAAGGATAACAGACCAGGAGTGATGGTACTGGAGCCTGCTGCTCCCACTGTACCTGGACGTGCCTCTGCTTGAGCAGCGTTTCGTAGCGGTTGGATGGTGGGTACGGAATGATCACCCCGTAATTCTTGCATTCAGCCCGGAAACGTTTGTCCAGTAAAACACTGAAAAAGGGAAGCAGTGTCAGGAAAATAAAAACATACACTATCAACTTCTCTGTGCATCTTGCCAGAGCTTTTTCTGTCCTTCTTTTGATCTTGGCTCTGAATGCCAAGAAATTTCTGCACACTAAATCACAGAGCAGTGGTTGTTATCTTGGGACTGCCACGCTTTGTCTTTTATGGTTAAAACATTCAAAGAGATAAAAAATGTGCTGAAAGATATCAGTGCCAGGTACTGGGTGGTTCCCCTGGTATGCTCCCTCCTTGAAGACCAGCTGTGGAAACATTTGGTTGGTGATGGTGATTGTCCTCCTTTTCTAAGGCCAAGTGTGACCCAGAGAAAAAACTTGCAGTCACCAGGAAGACTTGGTTCACCTCTGGGGCCACAAGAAGACTCTCACTAGAGTTCATCCATGCTCTTTAAATTGGTAAAGAGGAAATGCCACAAAGGTTCTATCTCTCCAAAGGGAGAACAAGTCCTGCTGCTTTACTTGGGTGAGGACAAGCACATATTCCTGTTTTGTAGAGATGGGAGGCTTCCAGTCCTTTGCCTGGTACACAAACAGAAGTCAAGCAAGGACATGTCTGTAACAAGCTCAGTTTGCTTTTCTGCTGCTCTCACAAACTGTACTCCGACAGCTACTTAGGATGCCAATTATTATTATTTTTTCACTTTCAACTGTGTTTCCTAATTAATTTTCCCCATCTACACCAGTCTGATGTGGACAGACAGCTTTAGGGGACAGGGATGATCTATGTTTTGTCTTCTTGCAGCGGCTGCTCCCTGAGGGAAATCTTTTGGTTAACAGCAATTTGGATGCAGCGATATCATCAGTCACCATCAGCAGTCAGGCTCTCCTACCTGCCAGCCATTGCTTTGTAATAGGCAAAGATCTGATCTGCCAGCTTGTACACAAATTGATCAAAGCACAAATTCACCTGGGGGAGAAAAAACAAGACTTGGTGAGGGTGTCACCAGCACAGAACAGCTCCTTCCTACGCATGCAAGATCAACACAACCCAACACAGATTTCTCATTTAATACAAACACGTATTAAAGGTCACACTATCTAAAAACCACACTGCAGTTCTCACAATGCTAAAGGTAAGCAGAAAATTGCAGTTACACTTCTCCCTTTATAGTTTCTGCATGTTCTTACAGGTCCTGGTTCCCCACCCTCAATCATCCTTCCCTCTCAGGGAATTTCTCATTTTCCTCTGATGTCTCAAACCCTCTGCTCATCGGACTCTTCCATGTCCCGCTGTGCTCAACAGCTTTTGGCTTCCATGGTTCCCTATGGGTACACCTAAGCTGAAGCCCTTTATCAGGAGAGTCTTTAGCATCTCTGGAAATGCTGATCTTTTTGAAAACTTCTCAGTCTGAGGGGGTATTTCTTTCAGGAGGTGCCTATAATGAACTGCTGGGTCAAACAGGGCAGCGTGACCCCAAGGAGCTTTATAAAGATGAAGAGAACTTACTTCAGCTTCAATTTCATCATACAGGAACTGCTTTTTGAACTTGGTCAAAGCATAGTATGCGCTGTCATTGTAGAGGTCCAGGGGGTACAGCACATATCTAAAGGCAAGAATACAGACCACATCTAAAATTAACTTTGGAGCATATCAGCATAAACTGCAGCCAGTGCACGTGCCCTGCTTGATGCAAAAAAATGGCTTTTCTCTGACTTCATGCCTATCACTGCCACTCCCTGCAGCCCCTCAAATAGTCTCTCTTGCTCCTTGGGTCCTGCAGGAAGCAGCTATAACCGAACTCGAAGTGAGCTTATTATGAGTTATTCAATCAACACCTGCTTCTTCTCTGCCCTTAAAAAAGCTTTCATCCTGCCCTCACTCCAGAGAGTGCTCTGACAATGCCCATACAACAGAAACCCAAGTTTTCCTAATGAGGAAGACATTATGAAGATGATTACACTTGCATAACAGCAATTCCTCTCACCATTTATCACACATATTAAAAGAAGCGTGTTGAGGTGGCTTAGCCCGGGCACACCCCCTTGGGTGACACATCTGTCTCAGTGCTGTGTGCAGGAGACAGTGCCACCGTGTCCTGCCCACATCCCAACAGTTGCCAACTGCTGTTTATGACACATAAATAAGTGCCAGTGCCAGGAAGTCGCCCCTGTGTCTGCTAACGAGGTGTTCACACACTACCATTCATGTGACAGCAGATCAAGGAACATCTATTTACCTCCCACATCAAAAAGACTGCTCATCACCAGCCTACCCTTCTTCCTGAACAAAATCCCAAAATCCCAGCACGTGCACGGTCCCAACGGAGCCCATCAACTCTTACTCCATCATGGAGGGTTCTTTGGTTTCCAAAATATGGTCCGTGAGGATCCAGGGCATGGACATCTCGATGGGGAACTGGATGCGGCGGCCCATGGTCAGCTCCAAGAAGAATTCCCGGAACCAGAGCTGGGACAGGTCACAGCACTGCTGCAGAGCTTCTGGAATGCAGAGGAGATCCATGTTACCCCCTCATTACTTCCCTGGGGATGGCAGTGAGGCCATTACACAGGAGGCAGCTGCTGCAGCCTCGCTTTTGGGTGTGGAACATTTTTCTAGGATGTCTCTGGTTTTAAACCCAGACCATGTCCACGCTGCCTGAGCACTTGGGTAATGCAAGAAGAAGGAAGGGATCACCCCTTTTGCTCTAGAGGGCCAGGGAGAACACTTGAATGGCTCAGAGTTATTCTGGAAGACTTCTTCTGTGGCCAGTGGCTCAGTCTGTCTGAGACAGAAGGGAAAGTCCAATCCTAGAAAATAAACTACCACCTGCAGCTATTTGCTCTTGCTGACTCAGCCCTCTTCACATGATGACTACTACACAGAAACATGGCCACATCAGGGAGAAGTAGGACATTTGGGAAAAATCAAGGAAAATCTTCTGCATAGGTGACTGAGGAGCAAAGCTGATCTACCTTTGCCTTTCTGAGCATGCAAGAGATGGGTTGAAGCCTCCCCCTGCCATAATCTCACCACTGATGTTGAGAAGGTGGGTGAAGAAGAAGGACTGCTTGTGGAACTCCTCGATGGCCAAGACTATGGGCCCATCCAAGCTGCTCCTCAGAGTCTTCTTGGAGCCACTCTTGTCTGCTATGAGGGACTCCAGCATGGTCCGCACCATGTAAAGCTTTGGAAGAAAGGTGACATGCAGTTACCACTCTCCAGACACCACCACACACAGCCTTGGTGTTCTGAAACAAAAAACACCACTTCTTCCAGGTGGCGACCACTCTCTGCACACATAAGCCACTATCCTTCAGTTAGAGAGAATCAAACCCTTAAAATGGGAGGCTTTGGGAATTATACAACAAATTAGGCACCAAAGCAACATTTAACACACAACAGCATGAAGACTTTGTGAAACAGACCAGGGAAAAAACTGCTAATCCACAGAGTGGGAGACTCCTACACGGCTCTAAGACCATTAATTCCCCACACAGGAGACAGACATTCACATACCTGTGTGCTTGATGGTCCTACGGCTCGTCGTGGGACTTTAATATCAAATCCACCTTTAGGATCCTTCTCACCTCTCAGGCAAGGATCATTTGGAGGCTCTCGACCTCCCTCCCAGTCACAGATGGTCTTCCGAATTGCCTGAAGGACACTGGAGTGGGGGGGAAAAGGAAAGCAGTGCTTAAGCTTGGTTTTACTTCAAGATGAAAATACTTATGGCTGTGCCATATGGGAGGAAAGGTACCTGAGGTGGGATCATACAGTTATTGGTGGGATGATGCCCAAAAGTTACCCTTGGAGGAGCTGCTGGCCAAGGACCGTTGGCTGCTCGTGTGCTGGTGCGTACACAGGGCCACACGCTTGTACATTACAAAGTGCAACACTAAAAAATATATGGGTTTTACATTGCATTCAGGGACAGACTGACCTGATCAGAACGTTCTTCTTCTTCCTGACAGCCTGTCGGAGGGGCTCCCTCAGGGTCACCTGGGCAAAGTCCTGCAGGGCCGCGTAGATGGTGTTGCGGATGGCCTGGTTGAAGACACTCTCCATCCGCCCCATCAGCACTTGCAGGCCTTTGATCATGGCAATCACCTGAAGAAAAAGTTAAACCCAGATGTATTTGCTCTTTTTCTGTTGCGTGAAGAGGGGGGACTCAATTCATTCTACTCAGGTAACATAGGCCTGGTGACTGGGCAGCTAACTTTTGGGTGTTAGCTGCTTTACAGATCACAAGAAGCTGAGGAAAGCATTTATACCATCAGTTTCTTGCAAATGGCCCTGTCTCTTGTTCCCACTCCTGATCTCTTGGTATCTTTAGTACCACACAATCCCAGGACACTGCACATGCTCCACGGGTGGGTGCAGCTTGCAGAGACCTGCCTCTGCACCAGGGCACAGCCTTCCCAGTCCAACAGCACGGGCGAGCAAGCCATAAGGCAATATCCAAAGCACCCTGCACTCTGTAAGGCAGCATGAAGGTGAGGGCCTCCCAGAGCCAGGCTCACAGGACTGTTCCCACTGTTTACAGACAGCCAGGCTGAGAGCTGATGTGTCCTGAAGACTGGCTGAGGAGCTCTTGTGTTTGCACAGCTCCTGAACACAGCTGCTGTTCTTGCACCAGATCACACTGCTCTGCAAGCCCACTGTTCTGGCTTTGTGTGGCAACATTTTGGAAGCAGGAGGCTATGGGGTGACTCCTGTGAGAAGCTGCTGGAAGCAGCTTCTCACATTCCCCCCATGTCTGACAGAGCCAATGTCAGCTCACTCCACAACAGACCCAGTGCTGGCCAAGGGCAATTTAAAGGCCAAATTAAGGGATGCAGGAGGCCTTAATCCCTTAACGTGGGTCACAGGGATGAGGAATTGGCAGGGTATGGTGAGACACCCTTCCACCATCTTTCCCTGGCCTGAGGAACACGGACAGGAAACCAGCTCAGACTGNCTGTTCCCACTGTTTACAGACAGCCAGGCTGAGAGCTGATGTGTCCTGAAGACTGGCTGAGGAGCTCTTGTGTTTGCACAGCTCCTGAACACAGCTGCTGTTCTTGCACCAGATCACACTGCTCTGCAAGCCCACTGTTCTGGCTTTGTGTGGCAACATTTTGGAAGCAGGAGGCTATGGGGTGACTCCTGTGAGAAGCTGCTGGAAGCAGCTTCTCACATTCCCCCCATGTCTGACAGAGCCAATTCAGCTCACTCCACAACAGACCCAGTGCTGGCCAAGGGCAATTTAAAGGCCAAATTAAGGGATGCAGGAGGCCTTAATCCCTTAACGTGGGTCACAGGGATGAGGAATTGGCAGGGTATGGTGAGACACCCTTCCACCATCTTTCCCTGGCCTGAGGAACACGGACAGGAAACCAGCTCAGACTGACTCTGACTGTTTTACAGGTGACACCTACTTCCACAAAGGCAAACTTCTCCTCGCTGGTGTAGTTGTACCGGGTGGCTCTCTCATACTCTTCGGCTGTCCCTGGGCAATCCTTGTTACAGAATTTATCTGTGGGATGAACCAGCTTCCAAGAGTACTAGAAGACGGAAAGAGACAATGTCAAAATTGCAATGAGCAAGAAGATAGGCTAGAAAGACTGAATTAGGCCATATGACAGGAAAACCTTCCCTAGACATCACTACAGTTGGACATTCCTGGCTTTATTTTCACTGCACTGAATGTTGGTTTCTTTTATTTAGGAGGCTGCCAGTCATATCAGGCTTTTGGCATCCACAGACTTCTGTTGAGATGTGGTCAAAACTTTGCAAGTTAAGAATTTCCATCATCGCTTGAATTACAGTTTTAGTTGCTCCAGACCCAGACTCATCCCAAACTGCTTTCAGTGATGCAGGGATGCACTCCCAGGCATGCACTCACCACTTCCATGACGTGGGCACTCCACTTGGACAGCAGCTGCAGGCCCCGTAAAGCCAGGTCAAAGAGCTCCCTGTACTCCTCGTCTGACTTCTGGCTGTCCAGGCCCGAGCCAGTGACCACCTGGAAGACACCACATCATGTCAGGGCTACAATCAGCAGGGGCTTCACTCAGTCAACAGATTTCTCTCCCAAATCCCACCTGAAATGAATACCCAACCTTGTGACCAAGCTGGAATTGAGTAAAGCGTAGACTGTCCCTCAGGAAAAGGGGTGTAACTTGGCAAGGCTCTTTTTACACTGGCAGTCAAATTATTTCCTACAAAGAGTCTGACCTGTCACCTCAGAGCAAATAACTGACTGTTTTTATTCCACTTTTCCATTCCTTTTTGATGGTCTAATACTACTGAAAGGCTTGAGAGTCCTTTACTGATTAGAAGTTCAAATAAGCTCTTACAAATGCCAAGAAAGAAGCGCCTGAGAATGCCACGATTTGTTAAACTGACACTGATGAATGAGGATCACACATGTGCAAAAAGCAGTCCCAATGGCATCAGAGAGGGCACTGGCATTCAGTAATGAAAAGAACAGAGATGCCTTGGTGAACTTTCCTCAAAGCCCTGACTGATAGGCTTGTGTAAGTGAAAAGCCCTATTTGCAAGTCATTGGTGTTCTGACATTTGGCTGATAATAAACATTTAGTTGCCAGTTTTTTTCTGCTTATTTTAACAAAGCTTTGGTCAAGGAGCAGAAGCTGTTGCTGTAGATCTCCTGGTGCACACGTTTTTGTACCTGCAGGAACCTTTCGTAACTTGCTTTTTTATTGCTGCACCAAGAGCGGTTTGTTCCACCCATGTCCTTCATCCCTCCTCGCTGGACATCTGTGGCAGACAGATCCAGGCAGGTCCTGCCACGCTGTTCTGCCCCAGGCCTGTCCCTCTCACGAGCCTGGCTGCAGCGAGTGCAGCTGTACCCACCTCGCTGTTGCTGTAGCGAGCGAGCTCCGAGATGAAGCGGATGTGGTCGTCTCGGATCTGCACCATCTGCTCACAGATGTTGTACTGGGGGCTGATGCTGCTCTGAGTGCACGTCCACCTGGGCAAAAGAGCAACGCTGTCAAGGACAGGACACAGCTTCCACTCAAACACCCCAGGGACAGCTGCTCTCTTCACCTGGACACGCTCCAGGCATGCCACCCTCAGGGCAAATGTCAGCCTCTGTCGTCTCTCTGGTGTGTGGGGTCTTCCAGAGTCGGTGTCACACAGCATAATGGGGACACTTGCCTCACCTTTCAGCCTGAGTGTGTCTGCTCCATCCACCCTGAAGGCTGCTCTCCATGTGGGCTCACCTACCCCAAGGGCAGAGGTGGCTCCTTCCCAGGCCATCATGGGACAGGCTTTCAGGGAAGGATGACCTTCAAAGGCCTGCATTGTTTGCATCTTTTCTGCTAAACCTAAGGATAACCATCCCCTTAGAGGTCCTCCCTCCAGGTCTGGGCCGTGCTGCCTTCTCCTGCAAAGAAAAACTCTGCACAGAAATAGCCCTCCCAATGTTTTTGGTTCTGGCTCATGCTACCAGCTCAGTGAACAGCCCTGAGTATAAACAATGAGCAGAATATGATTAACTGAACTAGATTTTCATTTGCATTGAGCCATATGTACCACGTAACAGTGTAATGTCATCCTAAAAAAAGGCAGCACTCCTCTTCCAAAAGCATAATTGTATGAAGGAATGGGACAAACCAGGTATATTTAATTTAATTTTTAATTTAATTTTTCCCTGCAATGTATTAGGCCCAGATTAGCCCAAGAACGGCTCCACCAACATGTTCTGTGCAAGCAATTTTCTATCAGTGAGATTCTCACATCTTACTCTGTCACCACAATGTAGAAATTCAGATTACACTTCTTTTTCCCTTACATAATTGTCCATCTTACGATAGTCCTGTTCTCCAATTTAGACTGGCCATACATAAGGAAGGTGAGAAACCTGCCCCTGATACGGACATACACATATCCCTACACTTAACTGCACTTGTTGCCACTATTTGTGGTGGTAGAAGGTCCTGGAAGTGCTGGGCCACGTCATCCCTTGTGAAATCCATCCTCCCCCAGCCCCCCTGCTCGGCTCTTACCCGTTTCCACGTGCTCCCCACCGGACAATCGGCAGGACAGCAGGAATGGCCAGGGCTGCCCCAGCCCCCCCGGCACACACAACCTACTCCACAGGGCAGAAACAAAGCGCCACGCGGGAAAAACACCCATTAATTCCACTTGCACGGAAACAAGGAGGGAGAGAAAGTGACAAAAACAGTATTAGTAAGAAATGGGGATTACATGGAAGCACCTTGGCAGAGTTAGTTGGGAGTCCCATGCAATTTGCTGGGAAGGCAAGTGAGTGAGGAAGAAACACTGGTTAGTACAGTACGGCACACAGACCTGGTGAGACAGATTTCAAAGACAGACATTAAAATTGTGCACAGGTAAAACAGCCCATGAGCTACCTCAGCTTCGAGATGAGAAAATGAGGAATGCTGCTGACACATGTTTTGTTGAAATGTGCTTTCTGAATGATTTGGGATAAAAAGGTGCAAATCTTCAGACAATTTTTCTCTTCTAAATCGAGTCTTCAAAAATATTGTTTAAATTTACATTACACAGAATCATATGTTTTTATCTCTCCCTTCCCCCTCCCCAATTTTAATTGAAAACTCTTTGCTCAGGAAGTTTTGCCACGTTGTTTTCAAATGTCTCCTGAACAATTAAAGGGCACTTTTCAACCAGTTTTTGGGAGGGCAGAGGAGGAGGGCTGCTCCTGGCAGGCAGAGAAGCCAGACCCTCTGGGGTGGAAGGGGATGAGCAAACAGAAGCAATGACACTGCAGGTTAGTTCCTATCCTGCTGAAGAGACAGCCCGGCCTGGCTGCTCCTCACAGGCACCAGAGAAACCTGATTTCCACACAGTACAGTCCCACAGGTGGAAGGCCACTGCCTGCTGAAAGCCTGGCTGCCACCCGCCACTGCAGCCAGGCACAGCTCAGACAGGCTTTGCTCACGTGTCGTTGCAAACCTTATTCCAAGGATATCCGGACCTAACACCGATTCTTCTGGCAGTAACTGAGTGTGATGAAAAGCTACAAACACAAGTGGGGCCTCTCACGCGCCTGCTGTGACTGAAACAATGCCTCTGGATCCATCTGATGGCAGCAGCAAACTGCCCGTGAGCCCAGGCTGCTCCTGAGCTCTCCACTTGCGCTCTTCTCTCACAATATTCCAAATCACAGAATCATGAAGGTTGGAAAAGACCTCTAAGATCATGGAGTCCAACCTTCCACTGAACACCACCCTGTCAACTAAACCAGAGCACTGAGTGCCACATCCAGTCGTTAGTGCCACATTCAGTCGTTTCCAGTTCATTAATTCCCAGAGCATCTGAGCCTCTGGTTCAATCCTCACTCCTGCTGTCCTTCTTCATGAACCCTGCCTAAGCTGGAGGAGACGCCCTGGCTACTGCAGAGATCCACTGCTGTGTTCACGCTCTGGAGGATTTTGTCCTTGGGTTGCAAACTGCGGATTAAAATCTCCCCAGAGCAGGGACACGCTGCTCACACTCACACAGCTCGCAAGCACTCGGCGCTGCCCCAATCCATGCACCAGCCACCTTCCCTTCCCCTGCTGCCTCCCTCCCAGCCCTGCCTGCTCCCAGGGGACGGTTACCCGGAGCCGGCTGCACCCCCAGGGCCGGTGAGGACATCTTCCCATGCGGGGACAAGGGGGTACACACGAGCACACAGAGCTGGCACGCTGGACTCACACCTCACGGGGACACACACGTGCACAGGCCTCGCACACGGCGTGGGGCTGCAGCTCCCACGGCCTCAGGACACACACAGAAGCCAAGAGACATTACGGCAGGCACTCACTTGGATTTGTTCTCCTCATAGTGAGCACTGGTCTTAATGTATCTGGCCAGTTCTATCTGCATATCGCCGAATAAAGGAACCACCTGCAGCTGCTGGAAAAGAAAACAAAAGATGGTTGAAACACGGCAGAGAGAGAGAGAAAGAGAGACAGAGGGAGAGAGGGAGAGCCTGGCCCCAGCGCAACACAAGGGACTGCGAAAAGGCATCCTGCACCTCTGAAGCTTTGGAAAGTGTCAGGCTGATTGAAACAGAGTGCAAACCTGGACCCAGGGTCATTCCACACCTACAAGTGACAGAGAATGATCACAAGGCTTTCTGTGGGAGGAAATCACCCCCTGCGAGTGCTCTGGAGCCCTGGGCTCACGGATAGCAGGCTGGTTATGGCCAGAACAGTTCAGTGCTGTAACTAGCCAGAGGAAAGGCTCTTTTTACAACAAAAAGAGAGAAGTGTATTCCTGAGCAGGCCTTATTGTCTCCCAGCCTAATCCTCCAAGAGAACAGAGGGATGAAAAGCCAGCATGTTGCTATTCTGGACACCCAGGAGAAGGTATCAGCTTCCCCAGGGACTCAGCACTGTGGTTGCTTGTGATGTGCCTTAAAACTTCTCCATAAAGAGAAAGACACAGGCAATGTAACATAGCTCTGCTTGCCCTTTACATCTCAGGAGGTTTTGGATGGGAAATAAATTCCAAGTGCTCTGAAGATACCTCAAGCTCAGACAGGTCCCTCCTTCACTAAACTTCCACCTGCAAACAAAATCCAACCAAGGGCTACTGACATCTCATCAATAAAATACGAAGCTTCAACTTCACCCAGCTACAGAAGCCTTGCCCCAAAATTCAGGGAAGATGGTGGCAAATTCCCTGTCCTATTATCACACACTTCTCAGGCTGAGTTGTGCACAGGATGTGTAATGCTGGCATCAGGGATTCCCACTGGCGCTTCCATAAAAGGTTTAAATGAAGGGGTAGTTCATTTTCACTACTCAAATTCCTGGGCAATCCACTAGAAATTTAATCAGAAGGCAATAAGCAGATGTAGTGGAGAAGTAGTTGGTCTTTCCTTATTGAGATCTGATAGTTTGGAGTGGTACTTAACTGATTAGGTGAGACCACAGCAGACGCTGGAAAAGTACAAATGGAAGTCAAGCTGGAAAGGAGAAAGTTATCCCATGCAATGGAAGATATTTTACCTCATTCTCTGATGGCCCACAGCACTTTGCAATGAACAGCAAACCTGTCTGAATGCACCAAGATGACCAAACTCTACAGATTACACTGAAGGCTTGATTTAGAGATTTAGTTGAATTAGCAAAGCTGAATCAGGCAAAACCCAGAACACTCTAAAGAATGACATAATAAATCACCTTTGCAGAGCAGTCTCCCCAGCGATGGGAGGGTTTTTAAACACTTCATCATCACCTTGTCCATAGGGTTATGGTGTCTGTGGCCCCCTGCTCTTGAGGCTGTCTCCAGGAAATGGAGCAAATTGGGGTAAATAGGTCCCCACTGCTCAGAGGAAGATGCAGCAGCTGGCACACCAACCCTCCACAAAACCTGGGCTCGCCTCTTCCCTCCCCTGCACAGACCCAGCACATCATCCATAAACTGAACCTCGGGGCAATAAGCCTCTATCCGACACCACAACCAACCTCTTCAGCCAGGCTCCTCACCCCACCTCTGGGTGAAGTATCAGGGAGAATCCACTGTGCTGGAAGAGGGACAGGGAAGGAGCCCTCTGTGCCCTCCCACAAATCATCACCTTCTCATTTTCCCTGATCTGGAGCAAATGCTGGTAACAGAAACTAATCTTTCCATCTCATGAGAGAGAATAATAAAGGACCCCGGAAGGACTGCCTAAGCTCAGTAGGTCTCAAAGAAAACTAATTGCTCCATCTGGAAAATTCTTCTGCTGTCCTCCTGCTATACTGTTATTCTTTGCCACCAACACATTTGTCCCTTGCCAGATCCCACCATGCCTCCTACAGCTGACCTGCTCCAAACCCAAAATGCCTCCCAGTCCCAGCCTGTGCCCAGAAGCAGTGGAAAGGAGGCACCACCTTCTCTGAGGTGCTGTGTGGGCTCTTAGCCCTCCTCTCCATCAATAGGGTTATCCTAAACCTTTATTGTGCTGACTGGTCCCAGGGCAATGCAGCCTGGCCTCCAGCTGTGGATCAGACCATGGCCAGATGTGCTTCAGCAGAGGGAGGCTGAGCAGCTGCTTCCCACCCTGCCATTGGGAGCATCTGGTTTTCACAGGCCTTTCCCCAAAATCCACATCTCAGACAAGACAAAAATGGTTCATCAAACCACAGAGTGACCCTTTGAAGATCTTGCTGAGCACCTCCAAGTACCAGCTGACACAAACCCCCCCAAAAGCTTTCTCCGTGCTACAGGGAGCACAGTTTATACATGAAATAAAACTGCCAGATCACACCTTGGCTTGCCAGCTGTGTCCTCTGTCCCTCAGCTCAGCAGCTTGCAGAGGGAAAGAGAAGCAGAACCATCACCCACACAGACCTCAGCTAACCAGCCAGGTTTGCTGATGGCCTGAAACCACAGAGACTGCAAACCTGCCTCAGGAATGTGCAAAGAGAAAGAAGCAATGTCAGTCTGGCACACCCTTCCCCATCCTCTGCCCTTGGCAGGAAGCAGCCAGAGCTGCAGCTCCCACTGGCTGCCCAGCCCCAGTGCCACGGGAGCAGAGCCCGCCCCAGCACTGCTCTACACCTACGGCCTGCTGACACTGAGGGTCAGCACTGCTCACCTCACCCTGCTGCAGCTCTGTGCCCGTGCCTGGTCACAGCAATTCCATTCTTCAGCCTTTGGCCTAGGTATTTTCTCAGCCCTTGGGCTTTTTGGACCTTTAAATGGTTCCTGTGGTTTGATTTTTGCTAGCAGCACGTGCAGTGGTACAGGCGGCTAATCCACTGGTCTGCAATAAACACCAGCCTCACCCAGACAGGTCACTGACCTTGAAGAATTTGTCTATTTTGCTAAGGTTGATTCTCTTCTTGGCATCCAGCTTGTAAATGTTGCTGACATTCCCATCCATGAGATACAGGCCAAACCCCATCACCTGGAGAAGATGGAAAGGCAAGGTTTTGTTAGCATGAAGTCAGCAGCACAAGTCAAAGACAACTCTCCATCACTCAGCATGAGGAAAGACCATTTCAGGTTCCTATTACCACCTGACCCTCATGAGGAAATGTTTAAAATGTGCCTGTGTCTGCCAGGATGCACAAGGTGGGCAGAGGACACACGATGGATTGCTTGTTTTCCGTGCAAAAACACAGGATGCTTCATTTGGTTATTTGTTCCTCCTCTCTCCACATAACAACAACCCAAAAATCTTCTCCACCCAAAGGCAGAAGTTTACTCCTGGAGAAGAATTTAAAATATTCTCCTGGATTGATTTTCTCCCCCCCATTAATTCAGTACAAATCATTACAGTCAAACTACCCACATTACCCTTCAGAGAACCTGAGCTGACTCACACCATTGCAACGAAGTTTTTATGGTAGCAGTGACTGCAATCATTGCCAATAACTGACTGACAGCAAGGACAAATATACCAAACAAACAGATACTTTCGCATGTTCATCTTGAGGACTCTTTACAGTCAGAAAAACAAACCTGGGAGCATCTGTCTTCTGCAGGGAGTTATTGCTAGGAATGGGCATTAAGAAGAAAACTCTGGGTTACAAAGCTGGTGGTGATTTTACATGTCCTCTGCAGTTACACAGGTCAAGCCCATGATCTTGCATTTCCACACACAACAGAAAAAACCCTTCCAGCCTTGGACCAGTGCTCTCACCCACCACATGCTTAGTCCCAGCAGGCAGAGCTGCTGGCAGCGCTGGGAAGGATTGTGGGGAAACAGAGAGATGGGGATGAGGAAGAGAAGAGGATGGGAGAGAGGAAGGAAGATTTTTAAACGGGAATAAGGGAGAAGGCCATAAAGGACAGCAGAGGATTGATGGGAGAAGGTCCAAGCTATGGCACTGCCCAGCAGAGCTGCCCTGTGAGAGCACTGGGGTGGGACACCCCCAGATCAGGGCCATGTCCAGCCTGTTCAGCTACAGGAAGAGGTGAGTGGGAGGACTGAGCAGCAGAGGACACAAAGCACCAGAGATCAGAAAGGGAACAGGAAGAGGACGAAGCAAAGCAGCTTTGCTGCTGCCTGCACAGTGCTCATAGCAACTAGTGTGAGCAGAGGACACTGGCTCTGCAGAGAAGGGATTCATGCAAACCCAAAGGAGCAAAAAGTCAAGAAATTGAAGAGAAATGTTGTCCTAGGAGTGAATTTCATTTTACTAAAGCCACAGTGAAACTTTGCAAGCACCCAGCCCCACAAGCATGGCTAACCTCACCTTTAAGAGCATGTGCTTCTCACTGGGGGTGAGATACATCTTGTTTTCATAGTAATCCACACAGATGTTGACAATATCAGCCAGCAATTCCTCATAGCCAGGGATAACCTCTAGCTGTTGGTGCAGACACTGAAACCCAACAGAAGCCACATTATCCACATGGGTAGAGGAATAGCAGAAATCAGGGAGGAAACACATTTGAAGAATTAAGAGTAGAAAAATAAGAGGTTCCTTCAAACCTCATTTGTGTGCTTTTCTTAAGTTTACCAGCAGAAGACTGAGGTCATGGTACCACCTGGAAGGAACAACCTTCCTCTGCAGGACAACTCCCCTTCAGGCTGCTCACAACACACAAACATCAGACAGTGAGATGCAAAGGAGGGGGACTCTGAGCAGACTGTCTGACTCCTGTCTCGGTGCAATATTTTAACCAGTTAGCAGAACCTATGGAGCCTGTGGAGTGTGGAGAGCCATGGGGGCTGAGCTGCAGTCCCCGTGCAGCTGCAGAAGATGGAGTTCTGGCAGCACCTCTCCCTCCCAGAGCTCTTCTTACATCTTTTAGACCTTATCTCTCTTGACATAGACATAGGTGGCTTCAAAGCCACCCAGGAGGACACATGAGGAGACATTGCAAGAATTACAGAGCCTGACCAAAAGACCACCAGAGTTAGTGGCAAAGACCCAACAGCTGCTGCCACAGCCTGGTCTGAAGTGCTGTCAGCCTCAGCAAGATCACTGCTTCTCTCTGCTCGTGAAAGGTTCAGTGGCTCAGAGGAAAGGGACCTGCCTGAGTGATGCGGTTGTGGTTTGCCAGGAACATGGAGAGGTTCTGGGACTCCTGGATGGACTGGGGGTCTGCCATCTTCCGCAGGAACTGGGCAGCTCTGGAAGGGACAAATCCAACATCATCAAGGGTCACTCAGCCAGTGTGAGACTGCCACCACCCACCTTCCCTATCTGCCCTGCAGCAGCAATGCTGCAGCCTCAGACACCCCTGCATCACAGCTCTATTCACCAAGAGGGAATCAAAACACAACAGGGCTTAGAGATTTGCCTAAACTCACAAAGAGAGCTTGGGACAGCACAGAAACCCCATCTCCAGCCTCCTGATGTCCTCCTGCCCTCACTGCTGGTCAGACCAGGCGCTCCCCTGCAGACCAGTCCTGTGCCCGTTCCTGCCACTTTGTCCCCTCTCACCTTTTGTAAGCAGAATGATCATTTTTGACGCTGCACTTCATGTTCTTCAGCTCATCCAGGACAGCAAACATGTTGATGAACTTGCCCAGGGTGAGGAGATAGGCCTCGGACACGAAGTCCTTCCTCCTCTCAGCGTGGCACAGGCGCTTCACCTCGCTGCAGAACCGCTCGATGGCCTTGCGCTGCAGGGCAGGGGCACAGGGTCATGCACCACCATGGGAACCCCCTCCTCCCACCACCAGCGCCTTTTAAAAAAGCACTTTTTGTCTGGGGATGGATGCTCCAGAGTTCCTCTCTGCTGTCACTATGAAACAAAGCAGTTAGAAACCACTGCTGACAAACACCCTCAGTGCCTGGGGGGAGAAGGGGGCTCGAACACTCCAACTGCACCTGCCCCAAGCGTGGGGTGTTCTGCAATGTCAGGCTGCATTTTTCAGGTGGGACATAAGGATCTCAC
Source organism: Callaeas wilsoni (assembly GCA_013398955.1). NCBI lineage: Eukaryota > Metazoa > Chordata > Aves > Passeriformes > Callaeidae > Callaeas > Callaeas wilsoni. The sequence continues at coordinate 44,550 of VWPU01016282.1, forward strand.
AGGATATAAAACCTAAAAATGATTGTGAAACTCAGCTGCAGATGGTTATAACGCAGGTGGTGATGGGGAGCCCACAGCAGCTCTGTGATTGCCACAAGGCAATGGAGAATCAGCTCTTCACATCAGCCAACACCATCGAAAAACAGGAGCCTGTGACACCCTTAGCTCCAAAGAGCAGGGGCTCAGGGTCTCCATGAACTTGAAGGGCTGAGGTGTGCTCTTTCCCAGCTTGTACAGAAGATTTTGGGGCAGAGCAAGGGACACACAGATTTTCCTTCACACAGGTCTCAGGTTTCTGCTCAGGTGGCTGCAAGGAAGAGACCTACTGCGGGCTGTCCTGGTAGGCAAGGGTAGCACAGCCCTGCTCAGGATGTTAACGCCAAAGTAATAGATTAGTTTTGCCTCTCTCCTTGACCACTTACCTGAAAATACATGAACTTCATAAGCTTGGTGACTTCTGGCTCCAGGACTTCCACTGTTTTCTCATAAATCTCCACTCGGTTTGGCTGTTCGTTACATTTCACCTGCATTGCAAAGAAAATCATCTGTGTCAGCATCAGCTTCTAACCCAGCTGTGGATCACTGTGGCACCATCTTCTCCTTGTTTCACAGGGAGTTCTGTCCCCACCCCAGGACAACAGAGGGACCTGAGAAGGAGCTGGTTCTCAAAGCAATAGGTGAAAGCAAAAGGGACTATTTCAGATCTGAAATTGTCTCCATGCATTCTAAACAGGCCCAATTCTGACTCTGGGGGATAAAAGTCTCCTAATGCATTTGTCTGGGATAGAACACAAGCAATATGGAGTCTGGACTTGCTGTATAATGTTGGAATATTGTAGCATGAAGTTATCTGAGACTTGCGTTGCAAGACACACAAGGCACCAGGTTACAGCTCTGCTAGAGCCTTGCTGGGATTATTTTAGTTCTCTTAAGGATCCATTAAAAATCACTGGGCTTGTCTGTGGCTGACAGCAATGAACTGAGTCACTGTCACTGGAATCCTGGGAAGCTAAATTTAAGGACTTACTCAGTTGTCATCCATCTCACTTCCAAAACAGTTACTTGGAGTCATTATCAAACTTACAGGGAAAATACCAGCTGCCCAGGGCATCCTGCTGTCCTCCTCTGGTTTTGTTTGCAGCTGTTGCTCCCACAAGGCTGTGATGGGGCTGACAGCTCTGGCGCACGTTCAGTAACCCAGCAGCTGATTCTCAGGGCACGGGGGGACACGTCGGCCAGCCTGCCACGGGGGACGATGCCAAAGTAGCCTTGCCCTCTCTGCAGTGGGCAATCTAATGCCCCTGCCCTGACGTTCTGTACTGCAGTTAGGCAGTACCACAGGATCACAGAATATTCTGAGCTGGAAGGGACCCACGTGAATCATCAAAATCCTGGCCCTGCCCAGGACAGCTCTGAGAATCCCACCATGCATCAGTGGCCGTGAGGATGCAGCTCAGGGTGGGGAAGAGTCGTGCACGTTCAGGTGCAGGCTCCGTTCTTCACCTGTGAAGCCACAGCCTCTGATGTAGCAGGGAGCTGCACCTGACCAAGCAGGGAGACTGGGGGGGCCGAGCACAGGAGCCCCCTGGCCACATCCATGTGCCCCGTGGCAAAGCACAGGGGTCACTGCAAGATCAAACCTCGTGAATCTGTAACTGAACCCTCTGGCGTGGCATCGTCTGCTCCTCATCACACACAGCACTGACAGCAGCCCTGAGGGGAGCACAGGGAGAAAGGGCAGGGACCCCACAAGCTGCTCAGAGAGGCACAAATGTCACAGGGAGGACACTGAACCAGATGATTTGTACTGCTGTCTTGCCATCAGCTTAGCCACAGCCTTCTGCTGGTGTAGCCAGGAGAGGCAACAGCAGCACAGCAGCACACATAAAGTACCCAATCAACAGCAGAAATCTCCCCATGGCTGGGTCTCAGCATCATCTGCTTTAGTTTTCTTCGCTTTTTCTGTTCGTCTGTCTCCACTCCAAACTAACCCACACTAAAGACAAAACCAACGAGGAGCTCTGGGAGCATCCCTGCCTGGAAAGGGCTTGAGTACCTGAGGGATGGCTCGTGAGCAGCTCCTCCACGTGTAGAGCATCACGGCGTACTCGTGGCCTTCTTCCAGCATCTCATTCTGAAAGACAGAGGGGTGCTGCTGGGACAGGGCGGGCACTGGAGGCTCAGCACCCTGGGGACAGCAGCGGGGGACTCACCATGCTGGAGTGCACCGTGGCCTGCTCGATGTACCTGGCAATGCCCGTCACAAAGGCGTTCCTGTCTTCAAAGTTTGTGTCAAAATTAGCCTGTGGGCAAATCAGAGAGATGGGGATTAAAATACAGCTGGTTGTTTGCTCACCTGGCATAGCCTAACATGGGATGTGCTGGCAAAAAGCAGAACTAGTAGGGCTCCTGGGGCATGGGAGGAGCTTGTGAACTACTTGAGGCGCTGCACCTCTAGGTCTGAAGTCGTTTCATACATACACACACCCTGAGATGCTTTGGAATCACATATGTTCATCCTGCAGGGAATTGTGTGGAAATACGGCAGTCAAGACTGACAAATCCTTGTAAAATCAAGCCAAACTTCACTGCAGCCACACCAGAGAGAAAAGCAATTATTCTAAGGATTTTAGCTTGGTAACTCAAAGACAAATGCAGCCTTATTAATTTCTGTTTGTGCCCTGGCTGCTAGGGGAAGACCACATCCTGTCAGCAGGAAGTACGAAGGATAAACAGAGAAAGGGCAGGGAATGAGTTGTCTGGAAAACATAAATATAAAAGTCAGCCCTCATCCAGGTGCTATTCTCAGTGCTACTGTTGCTCTTGCAAGCACAAAGAGTTGTCGGGACAAACAGTAGTCCTGGAGGCTGTGATACAGTTTTGGGCTGGGACAGGGGATCAAGAAATTGCAGAGGCAGGTGGAGGATGGAAAAGCAGCTCCCCTGGCTCTCTGGAGTGCCCTTCACATGTTCTGTGCTTGGTAATTTCCTCTGCCAAGGCTGGCTGATGGTATCTGCTGCAGGGCAGGGCAGACAGAGGTCCCAGGCACCCAGAGCTGCTCCTTGCGATGACAGCAGCACTGCAGCGACCACACTCACCTCAGCGACTGATGTCCTGAGCAGCAAAGCTGGGAGCACAGACCTGTGGCCACAGGGCTACTCTTCTTAGTGCCTCCAGGACATCACATATGACCAATGTGACAACAAAGCTGAGACCGCATATGCATTTCTGGCTAGCAGGGGAGAGGGCTACACACAAACTGAGTATGATGAGGAAACAAGCTTGGCCAACATCGCCAAATCTATCTTAGAGGAAGTTTTTAGGCCCAGCTGTGTGCACACACTCGAGGCCCTGAAAGGAGACTGGCCATAAGGCTGGACCCTGAGCCCCTCATGAGACACAAGCCAGCAAAGGTGAAAAATTTATTGAAAGAAGTGATAAGCAAATAATTACATCAAGATTTTCCAGGGAGAGCTGAAATTTGAACAGCCCAGAATGACCTTTGGGTCTGATAACCTGTAGAGATACCAAGGCTCTGGAATGAGCCCAGGGTCTGACCTGCTGAAAGAGATACTGTAATTCCAGAGCCCTGCATACAAGGCACAACAATCACAGTGCTGGTGTATTTATACACTGCCACTGGTGAGCCAGGAACTCAGGAGTGGCAGGATGGAGAAAGGAACCCCACATTATATTTAAGCCTGGGTGTGTGCTATAGGGCAGGGTGTGGTGGCCAAGCAGCCAAGGCATCCCACTGTGGAACCAAAAGCAGGAGTCGAGCCGTGCCCTGGGCCCCTGCCAAGCTTTGCTTGGTCAGTGCAGCTGCAGCTAAGTCTGAGTTGTTCAGGGCAGAGAAGTGGTTCTAGCAGCTGCCCTCCCTTGCATGCCAGCAGCTCCAGCTGTGCTAGAGGCAAAGGCCAGCCAAAATCAGGCAGGACTTTGAGCCTGTCCTGCTTAGTTCGATGCACGCACGATCATGAAAAGGAAGCACAGAAATATGTGCACGAATAAACATTGCTGAGAACTTTCTGCTGTTATCACAAATCTTATCTCCTGCTTCCTACCCATTCATGCACTCTGGTCCTCATTTTTGCTTGGCCTTAAAAGTACCTTTCACCAAACTCTAGTGCCTTCCTTTTAAAGTCCTTGGGAACAGATTTGTGGCTAGATCCGTTGTGAATGCTTCCTTCAACACGCTGAACCCCGGATGTTTTCAGCTAGTTCTCACAGCACCGTGTGGCCCTGTGCTTTGCATGAGCCACTGGAACAACCCCTGCTACCCTCTGCCTCGGGGAGCTGAAGTACCTGGTACATGATGGAGGAGGGAGGAGGTTCGATGCATGGCTGCTGGTCCGGCAGGGGCAGCTCCTCCAGCAAGTCCACGTTGGACAAGGCATCCTCGAGCGTGACGTGAGTCGTCATGGTTGCGGATGTTCAGTTCCTGTGCTAAATCCAAAGCAAAAGAGAGGGTGATAGACAGACAAGATAACCAGCCAGCAGACAGAAGATTGAATGGCAAAGGACAAAACCAGACCCACCATTGGCTGGCATTGCAGGGGATAAAATCCCAGTTTATCTGTTTTCCCTTTTCTTGTGCATTAAACCTACACCTCTGTGTCATCTCTCTCCTTCTGCAATTCAGCAGCACAGCAGGAACGCAGAATGAGAGAAACACAACTACCCACCCAGGCACTTCTCTCTTAACTCTATGCAAAACTCTCTCAGACAGAGCAGCTGGGTGCTGCAGTGCAGCTTTAGCAGCCCTGGGTGAAAGCGTGTGCTCCGAAATGCAAAGCGGTGCTATCAAGAATATCTCCTGCAGCAGCACGATCAGAGAAGTAAGACGGATGCTGACACTCACATGCTCTCCTTCTCACACACATGAACAGCCCTGGAAACTGTAAACAACCAACTGAATTAATTCCCAGAGGTGAACTGGAAAGGCTCGAGTGCTGTGCAGGCAAAGCTGTGGCACTGCAAGCAGCAAAAAAAGAAGTTGCTGTTAAATTTCCCTACTTTTACCACTGACGTGGCATCCTCTGCCCACTCCCAGCCTGCCCTGGAGTTGCCAACAGCACCAGTTGCACACAAAATAAAATCAAAGGGAAACATTCCTGAAAGCTCCCTGGTGCTTACCCCCGGCAGGTGCCCAGTGGGAACCTCAGGACAAACCCGTGTGCCCCATCTCCCCTGCCACTCACCCTGGCTGTGAGCGCTCGGGCACGGGGACGGGGCTGGCACCCAGGCTTGAGCCCTTGTGTAACCACAGCCACAGGGCTTCCCCAGTTAATGCCTAATCCTGTGCAATAGCTGCGGCCGACCCAGAGCCCGTGTCTCCCAGAAAAGCACCCTGCTGCACTTAGACATTTGCAGAGAGAGAATTCTTTAAATATTGACACGTCTTTCAATTAGCAAATCACCCCCCTCCAGTGCTTCTTGCCTCACTCAGAGCCTGTCTAGTTTGAAATGTGAGCCTTTGAGTTTCGTTGCTCTGATCTGCAGGACAGTAGAGCTCTCTAAATCAAAGTCCCATCGAGATACTCAAACATTTCAATAACACCCTGCAAGCCAACTAAGCTCTTTGCCTGCCTCCTTACAGAGCATGTTTTCCAATCCTTTAATCATCTCTTTGGCTTTTCTCTAAGCTTTTGCAACTTTTTTGCCAGAGACGGTAGCAGGCAGGACACAAGGCTCCGGCAGTGTCTGCACAAGCACCAAATAAACACTACAGCAGCACAACATCCCTGGAGTACAACCACAGCAGCTTCTTTGGTCACAACAGCATCTCCAGAGGAGCCCATACTCAGCTAATTATCTGCTACTAATCCCTCAGGTTCTTGTTTTTTTTTTTACCCCGGCTGAGTCATTGCTTCCAAGAAAATAAGTTTGCTTTTTATTTCCAGCACTGAGAGCACAAAGGATAATGGCTTTGGGACACCCATGGATAAACACACGCACCCAGCAAGGGCCACAGCTAGGGGGGATGCACAGCCAAGTCCTGGGGTGGCTTCACGTTGGGTGAAGAGAGGGAAGGAGTCTGTAGCTGTGCCTCATCATCGTGGGCTGCAGGAATACGTATGAGCCTGGCAAAACCCATTCCTGCTCCACAAATGCCTCCCCAAGGCACCAGGCAGCTGAGAAACAGGTTTGGTTGTACCTGCAGCTCAAACACCATTAAATGAGTGCCTGGAAAAAAACAAAATCTCAAGCAGCTTTTCCCCTCCACACTCAAATTTCTGTTTCCTTCTTCGCCCCTCTCTGGTAAAATGGTTTCCTGTTACAAATTGTAGCAACTGTCAAACCCAGACATTACATTTCTGCAGCTTCCTGCCTGCCTGCAGGCTCCCTGGGCTGCTGTGCCCCGGCGGAGGCTCAGCTTGCCCAGCCCCACAGATGGACACAGAACTGCCCACCACGCTTCACCAGCATCCTCCAGCACCTCAGGACTCACCACTGGCATCCCAGAATACGACTCCTGGCTACTCTCAGGCTTCATTACATACTTCAGGCTTGAGAAGGCAAAACTTTCCATTTCATAGCTTTGAGGGTTGTGGCTGCTTGGGCTCATTCCCTATTTTTCTCTAATTCTAAGGCCATTTGTGCAAGGTGTTGTTCGTTTGCTGTAATCAAAGGCACTCCCAGAACAACCCTGTGACACCCAAAGAGCTCAGCAACTCAAGGGACAAAATTACTGCTGCTGTTTGGGCCATACCAGGAGACAGAGTCCCAAATACAGCATCAGGGTCCTGCTGTGCCAGGCAGTACACACACCTGCGAGGCTAAGCCAGTCCCTGCCCTAAAAATCTTGCATTCAAACAGAGGCAGAGAGGAAGGATGCAGAAATACATCAACAGAAAAGAAAGCATCAAGTCATCGCAAGCGAGAGATGCAATCAGTCACAGGCCCAGCCCATGCTTTGCCATGGCTAAGCAGTGCAAGGATCCAGATGCAGCTGGAAAAACGACAGACTTTGAGGGTTTAACACATGAGTTTTTATGGCGACTTCCAGTTTCCACTCTACCCTTTCTTAAGACCAACCGGGAACCCAGCAGCGGCTACCAGGAACAGCGTGGTCAGCCAGGACTTCCCCTGGGCCTCGTGTCCGCAGCCCATTGCCACAGCCAGCAGCCTCACAGACCGAGTGTGTGACAGAGGGGCCACTGGTCCAGGGCCAGCAGACCCGGATCATCAGCCCAGATCATCCAGAGAGGAGCAGCCTCGAGTGATCTGACACCTGCCAGTGCCATGGCCCCTGGCCTGCTCCTCGGGGTGGCTGTAGGGCTGGCAGGGTCCTGCCCTTGGGTGGGGTCCCCTGACAATTGCGAGCATCCAGCAGTTAGAGGGGCTGAGCACTGGACAGAGGCTGGGGAAGGCTCTGAAGGCATCAGTGATTGCTCTGCCCAGTCCATGGGGCACTGCACCGTGTCCCCCATCATGGGGACCATCTGGGAGAGCCCCGCTCCCGCAGACCCGTGCTGCCCTCCCTCACCATCCTGCAAAAAAGGTTCTAACACAGACATGCTGGGGCTGTCCTGTAAATCCAGCTTCATCCCCTCTGTCCAGAGACAAGGGGGGCAGCTGTGAGGTAATGTGGCAGCGGCCAAGCGGCTCCAGCTCAGGGAAGTCAGGGGTCCCTGGGGACACTCATCAAAAAGCCTTAACTGCCATCCACCACCTGGGCTTTGGGGTGGGGTGGCTGTGCTGGGAAGAGGAGACAGCCCATGGTGGCGGTCTGGGGACAGTGCCTGGGCACACGTGGCCATGAGGCTGGGCTCCACCCAAGCAGGGAGCAGCACAGCAGTGTGCCCAGGAACGGGGCTTTTCTCCGCCATAGCACAGGCACAGAGGGGCGAGGCTTTGCCTCGCATGCCCGAAGCAAATCCTGCCTCTCTGGGCTCACGGGCAGCCAGGAGCCACCTCCATATCCTGCCCCTGGTCAGAGAAGCCAAAGTTCCTCCGGTCCTACATGTTTTGGCAAAACTGAAGGTGAGCCTGGCAGAAACCAACCCCACCCCAGTGAAACCCGAGGCAGGGATGCTGCCACCGGGCTGATTACCCCTTCTGCTCATGAGCATCGGTGCTAATGGGTGCAGTGTTGCCCACACTTTCTGCTCATTTGCTGCAGAAACCTCCCGTCCCTTTCCCACATCTCAGTTGCAAACCCTCTGGCCATCTTGCACACCTTCTAAAGCCAAACGATGACACAGAGGACCTGGGGCTCCAGACACTGCAGGGAGCCAGCCAGGCAGGGCCCATGCACAGGGCATGGCCCCAGCACCCCGAGATGGAAAGGAAGAGTTCCTGACACAGGGACTGTGGTGGCAGCAGCCTGGGGACCAGATTTCACAGACAGCACAGGAAGGCTCAGAGGAGTGAGGATGGACATCCCAGATGCCTGAACTTGCCCTACCTTCCGCACCAAAATGCTTGCCCAGAAGTACTGGTGCAGTATCATCCTCTTTGCAGGGAGAAGCACAAAGGCAACTTTACTGTTCAAGTGGCTTGGGGAAATAAAGACTTTTAAAAGCAGGACCATAATGAGTATGTTGCATGCACGTGTGCTCAGCTCCCAAGCTGCACAGCTCAGAGCTCTGGGGAGGTGGCAGGGGCTGTTTCAGATTTTCAGCCTGACTGCTCCTACAGCAGACATTCATACTGGTGCTGTAGTAGGCACCAAGAGCAGGAAAGGAGGCTAGAAAAAATGGGAATTACCCAAACAGAGACCACGCCCTGTGAGCCTGGGGTGAGATGAACAGCAAAATGACTTTTGCTGGGGAGGTGGCAATGTAGAGAAGGAGGACAAACCTGGTGACCCCCTGAGGATCTGAGATTCTTCTCCAGCTCTGATTCCCAGCCCTGGGTTACTTGGGAATTTAGTTTTACCTCTGTGATAATGTTGCTCTCTCTTTCTCCAAAAATAGCATCTAAGCAGTGGGCAAGCACTATCCTGGCCCAACAAGTACCCAGCAAAGCAAAGTGTCAGCTGCATAAAAGCAGAGTGTTTCTGGCACCCACTGCCTGACAGCAACAGGAGGATAAATGCTTCTGGCCACCAACATACTTGTAGTAAAAAATATTTTAACAGTGTAAAAGTTTAGTTTGACTCCTGCCTAAAATGCACAGGATTGAAGAATCACTTGTAATTGCAACCACCACCACAGTCAGGAGGTTCTTTGCAGAGTGAGTGAGGCTGGCAGAGCTGGGCCTCTGCCCTGCACAGACACAGATGTTAATAACCATGAAATTACCCTTCCCATTAAAAAAGGAAACCAAACTGCACGACTCCTGAAGCTGTTTTTTCTCTATCTCCAGTCTACGTTTTCTGCCATCCCATTAGGGCTGAGTTCCAAGCATTTGCACCATCCTTGTCTCTCAGCAACACAATTATTCTGGAATTTATTTATTTTAGAATAACTAAATAATTTTTTTTTCTAGTGTCAAAGAAAGCAGGTCAAGGAAGGAAATAGCTATATGAAACTACATTGCCAATAGAGTTGAGAAATTTAGAGCAAGTTTACAAGCAACCCACTGCTGACAGTTAAAGCACTTCTTGGGAAACCAAATCATACAGGTCAGCATTGTTAATAGTTGACCAATTATTGATCTTCCAAAACCAATCTTCCCATTTCTCATGCAAAGATGATAACTGTTAACAAAACTAAATTCAGCAAAAACAAATTCAGCATATTCTGCTTTACTCCAGAGATCCTGGTCAGAAAATGGAAGATTTTCCCCTATTCCTTAGGCTTCATTAATAACAATTAACTGCACAGAGAAAAGGAGAAAAGAATTATCCTTCGCAGGGAATTAGCACAGAATTATATGGCTGTGACACCAGAACACTGGGCTAGTCACCCATCTCTGTGACTAACCCCAGACAACTGTCATCATGAAAAACACGAGGGTGATTTTTCTTTCGGTATCTCAGGGCAGGAGGGTGCAGAGGCTTTATCGACTCAGCCTAATTCTTTGAGACCTTTGTGATCCAAAGCCCCCAGGCAGGAACCCCCCGTGGAAAGCGGCAGATGGCAAAGGGGGCCACGCTGTGCTGCTGGCAGTGTCCCCTGACCGCACACAAACCCTGCCCCCTGCCCCCTTCTCCAAAACAGCCCCGGGCACGCAGGGAGCGTTGACCGTGTGCTTCTTCTCCTCCTCGTTCTTTCCCGGTCCTTCCAACCCACGGAAATTTCCTGCAGAATCCATCCACTGACTCCCTCCCCCTCCGCCCGGTGGGATGCGGCTGGCACGCGGCATTTCCAGCGGCATCGGGGGGAAAGTTGAGCACAAAGGAGCGCTGCCCGGCCCCACGCACGGGGACCGGCGCCTCGGGGCGGGAGAGGTTCCGCCGCCTGCGACCCACGCCGCAGCCCGAACCCGCGGCCGCCGCTCCAGCCCTTCATTCCCAGCGCTCCCTCTGACTCCGTCGCTGCCTCCATCCCCCTCATCCCCTAGGAACACCATATTTCCACGCCACGGGTGCTCCGGGAGCCGGCGGGAGCCCCCGCCGGGGCCGCCCCCCGCCGCTCCTCCATCATCAGCATCCTCTCCGCGCCCCGTTCTCCAGCACCGCCGCCACCCCGGCTCGGGCTTGCGCTGCCGCGGCGGGGCCTGCAGCGCCCGCGGGGCCCGGGGCTCGGCCCCTTCCCCCGTGCAGGGGGCGCGGGGCCGGGATGCGGGGCGGGGGGAGGACGAGGGGGATTTGCGCTATTTTTTCCCCGGCGCTGTGCGGCGGCTGCGGGCAGGCTGAGCGCCGCAGGTAGCTCGGGGGATTGTGGGATACATCCCGCACATCCCGGCGCGGCCGGGCCGCCCCGGCGCGCCCGCACCTGCCCCGCCGCTGCCCGCTCAGCCCGCCCGGCGCTCCGGGGACATGGAGCTCGGCGGCGGGCACGGCACCGCGCAGCCCGGGGAAGGGAGGGAGGGAGGGAGGGAGGGAAGGAGGGGATGGAGCCGCGCAGCCCCCGCGCAGCCCCGCGCCCACCTCCGCCCGCTCACCTGCGCTCCGCGGGTGCGATGCTCGGCGCCGCGGGATGCTCCGCGGGATGCTCCGCGCCGCCCGCACAAAGAGCAGGAAATGGCTGCAGCAAGTGCACTTCCGCGGCTCTCCGCCGGCCCCTCCGCGCG
>VWPU01016284.1:5382-16550 GCA_013398955.1 Callaeas wilsoni
AAGCCATGAGGAAGAGGGAGGCAGAGGAAGGGGTTGGGATGGGTGCTGGAAGCTGATGGAAGGGAGAAAAACTCATAGGATTCAAACTCTCGGTGTTGCAGGGCTGAAATGTTTAAGCAGGTGTTAAAAACTGGGAGAGGCAGAGGCCACGAGGAAGAGGGAGGCAGAGGAAGGGTTTGGGATGGGTGCTGGAAGCTGATGGAAGGGCCTGAGGGTCCTGGTTTGCTGCTCCTGCAGGCCCCAGAGAGAGAAAGTGGGAGACAAAGCCAGAAACTTCAGAGCTTTCTGGTATTGCAGTAAGGAATTTACAGGCATTTTCTTATCTGTCAGTTATTTGGGGTCTGGGCACAAGAACATCTCTTTCTCCTGGAAAAAACCCACTGTGGGAGCCTGGTGTTAAAGCAGAAGCTCATGACACAGGACAAATAATCAGAGGATGGCACAATGACAGAATCATATCACAGACACCATTTATGCCAGCGCAGGAAAGCTGCAGTCCAGCAGTTTGGGATTATTGTGACCATAAAAGCAGATGGCATCTCTTAACCACTTGTCCAGCAGTCCTGGCAATTTCCAAGTCATGACTCTTATATAATGCCATAATTACCTGCGAGAGAGCCTGTTTGGCTGTGAGCAGTTCGCCTGGCACACGTCTGAGTGCTCATCCTGTTCCTGCTGTACCACACCTGAGCTTTGGCTGTGCTTTCCCAGGCAGCAGGAACGGCTGCTGGAGCCTCCTCCCCAAACTCTGGCTCCAGGGGCTCACCACCTCATCCCAGCTCTAGGCTTAGCTCAGCTCACCTCCTTTGTCCATAAAATATCTGGGATAACCCCTTTTAGCAGCACAGCCCCCGGTTTAGCGGGAACTCCGTTAGAGAGGGACGCGGTTCACCAGGAACGACCCCAAAAAAATTGTGAGAGGGAAGCAAACTCCACTCAAAATGAGCTGAAGGAATTCCTTGAATCCCCCTGGTTCTGTCCTGAATCAAGACCAGATGGATTATTAAGCATTTTTCGATGGTTATGGGTGAAAGGTCAGGCCCATGCTGTGAAACAAAGGATACAAATTTCTAATTCCCGTTTCTTGATCTCTTCATTCTTCCGTGGTTCTTCTCATTCGGAATTATATTTTAGCTACTAATGGGTACTTATAAAAAGTACAGGCCTAAAAACAGGTACTGGAAAGAGCAAACATGATTAGGAAGATACTGTCAGTGAGATTATTGCTCAAATCAAAACATTGGTTACTTGCACTTGTTGAATTTTAGGATAATTTGAAAAATGTTTCTAAAAATAGCATTAAATGCCTTCTCTCTCTTTTCTTTTTTAGCTTGTTTTCAGTTCCAGTGTCTTTTTCTACCCTGCACTGGACTGAGGGCACATTTCCCTCAGCAGCAGATGCTCAGGAACCACACATGAACCCTGATTATATAGGAGCAACAATTTTCCAGAGACGCATAATTTGGCTAAATTTGGATTTTCACAGGTGTTTCAAAGGACACATTTTTGGCCAGTGTGGCAAAACTTAACCAATCTCAGCTTCTCTCTTCTCTCGACAAAACAGCTTTGTTGTTTTTTTCTTTTTTGTTTTCTGTAACCTCAGTTGTAGAAATGGCTGAACCTTTCAGCACAAACATCTTGGAGCCTGAAGTGAAAAATAGCTCGGAGCTTTCCAGCACAAATAGGGGAAAAAGAAACACTACCCAGCCTGAAAACCTGGATCTTATCATTGGGAAATGGCAGGCAGCCTTGGGAACAGGCATTGCTACGGGCAAGATTTGTAATAATTCTGATACTCTAATCTCTTTATCTTCCTGCTGCATCTCTGCTTTTATCTTTGTGTTGGAGCCACGGAATTCATGGCACCATTTTCTTTTCACTTTTGCTCCGTGCTGGAAGCAGGAATCGCTCCATTTTTATCGTTTGGATAGAGCATGGTGTGCCTTCTGTGCTGGAAGCAGGAATCGCTCCATTTTTATCGTTTGGATAGAGCATGGTGTGCCTTCCGTGCTGGAAGCAGGGAATCGCTCCGTTTTTATTGTTTGGATAGAGCATGGTGTGCCTTCCATGCCGTCCTAGGCTCAGGGCTTGGGGTGAGGTGTCCTTATCCTCTCCTTTGGCTGGGGGAGCAGGTCCTGCCGGAGGCTGGAACGCGGACGGAGCTGTGGGAACCTTCTAAGGGCGTGAGGGGACCGGGAGCGTCATGAGGGGACCGGGAGCGTCACCCCGGCACCGCGACACGGGGCCGATGGAGGCAGCTGTGGTGACAGGGAGGACGTGAGGGCCACCCATCTCTCTCCTGGCTCCTGGGAAACTGTATCTAAAACAGCTGTCCCTGGCACGGGAATTCCTTGAGGTGCCTCAGCTGAATGTCCCTCCGCTGGCTGAGCAGACACTTGAATCACGATATTGCTGCTATTAATATCCCTGGCACCCAGGGCCCGGCTCGGAGGGACGGGGAATAACTCCTGCCAGACCTCCTGATATGGCTTGTGGAGCACTCTGGAAGGAGGCTGGCAGATCTCTGTCTCCCAGAGCACCCTCTGGAATTAGCTGTGCCCCGAGAGCCATCCCCACGCGCTTGGAACTCAAATCTCCCAGCTCCAGCACACAAACAAAGCTTGGGAAGAGCCGTCAGCAAGCAGGGAGAGCGTGTGGTCTGACAGGTTCCACCAGCCTGGCCGGCTGAGGGATGAGGCCGGGCATGGAGGAGGTTGGCGAGAAGCATTCCAGCAGTTGGGGTTGCATGTTCAGCACCACCTGGGTCTCTCTTTCTCCATCTCGCGTCGTCCTGGCAAGTCCTGTCTGGAGTCACGGCAGGGAGGAGCTCCCCTCGCCCTCGCCGTGCTGGGTCATCACCGTCTTCCCAGGAGACACTTTTGTCCGCTGGGTACATCCCCCAGCAGCCAAATTTCCAAACCTGGACACCGAGCTCTGCTTCCCTCCTCTGCATTTTCCAGTCAGCATCGCTTCAAACAAAATCCCAAAACACAAGGGCCAAAATCCGGGGCTGTCTCGTGCCTCGTGAACATCCTGCTCTGTGCCTGGCATCACACCCTGCCGATTCTCCTCCTGCTCTGCCCCAGCATATCTGGAATTCCTCAGCCTTTAGCAGCCAGCCTGCAACAGGATCCACACCAGAGCCTCAGGAACACCTTGAGCTGGTTATGGCCTCTGAAATTAGGCAGCCAATAAGGGGAATTTTCTTTTATTACCTTTTTAGGAATACCTAACGTGCACCTAAATAAATGCTTGAATGAGACAATCTGCAGGTAGTTACCTTTCCAGTGTAACCAGCTCGATGGTTTGGAATTCGACCACTCATTAGGACCTGCAGAAGTAAAGAAAATGCATATTAGCCAAAAAAAAAAAAAAAAAAAAAAAAAAAAAAAAAAAAAAAAAAAGAGACTGTTTTGAATATCTCTATCTTGCAAGATCTGGCTGTAAATGTACGATTTGCCTTATTCTGGGGGATGCTATCAGAGTGGATCAGTGACAGGCTCTAAATAAGTACCCAAATTTTAAAAAAACCAATATATTTATCTCTTTTTTGTCACTATTTTTAAGACCACATTGCTCTCTTGCTTTGTGACAGCTTTTACTGCATTTTCTGTATCCCTTTCCTTTAAATCCCTCCAAAAACTATAATACAGTTATCCTATAACTATATCCCCTATAATATCATCACTCTACTGTGACTATATGTGACACCCACTTTCCTTAGTTGAATTTCTTCCTGCAAATTTTCAGTCCTGTGTTATCCCTCTAAAATATTCTGTGGCCAGGACTACAAACTCTATGGAGTCAGGGCCGCTTTTAAGGAGAAGAATTAATTTTATTACCAGTAACAGCAAGATCTGCCAATGGAAAGGTTGGAATACACCTGAATCAGTGATTTTTGTGACATTACAAGGTAAAAAAAGAGAGATTTTCCAGTTTGATAGAAAATATGAGATAAGAACAGGCTCACTTTAGACTTAACATTGACTGATCAAATAAGTAGGTATCCCTGAACTGGAAAAAAAAAAAACCAGCCAGTCATAGGAGAAAGTGGTTTTTACATCTGTATCCAAACTATAATTATATATTCTAAATTGCTTGGCCTACCTGCTAATTAAGCAGCTCATTTACAGGCTGGTTAAATAACAGTCCAAACATGCCTCTCTGGGATGAATCCAGGGGATCCAGTCACTTACCTGCTCCTAAAAGATTTCTCTGAAAAGACAGCCAATGTCCGTGTCGGCGCTGACGACAGACGGCACCTCCGGCCACGCTCCTCCAAAATTCTTCCTGATTATTTGGGTGTTGTTTTAAGCACTGCAGCTAATGAGGGAGTGGAGAGAAGGGTGAACTCTGAATATCTGAACATTTTGTGTGACTCTTTTCTCTGAAAAGACAGCCAATGTCCGTGTCGGCGCTGACGACAGACGGCACCTCCGGCCACGCTCCTCCAAAATTCTTCCTGATTATTTGGGTGTTGTTTTAAGCACTGCAGCTAATCAGAGAGTGGAGAGAAGGGCGAGCTCTGAATATCTGCTGAACATTTTGTGTGACTCTTTTCTCTGAAAAGACAGCCAATGTCCGTGTCGGCGCTGACGACAGACGGCACCTCCGGCCACGCTCCTCCAAAATTCTTCCTGATTATTTGGGTGTTGTTTTAAGCACTGCAGCTAATCAGAGAGTGGAGAGAAGGGCGAGCTCTGAATATCTGCTGAACATTTTGTGTGACTCTTTTCTCTGAAAAGACAGCCAATGCCCGTGTCGGCGCTGATGACAGACGGCACCTCCGGCCACGCTCCTCCAAAATTCTTCCTGATTATTTGGGTGTTGTTTTAAGCACTGCAGCTAATGAGGGAGTGGAGAGAAGGGTGAACTCTGAGTATCTGCTGAACATTTGGTGAGACTCCACACCTCCGGAGGGGTTTTTGGCTCGCTCTTTGCCCTTTGCTGTTGCTGCTTCGCTTCAGCGAGTGCCGACAGCAAACTCCGCTCCTGCTGCCGGGCCAGCGCGGATCCTCAGCTGGAATTCTGCTCCCACCTGAAGTTAGGCACAGACACAAGTCATTAGAGGCTTGAAGCCTCAGTTATTTTATTAGAGTTTCAAGGAAAATATGTAGGAATAAACTGAAATTGTGTACAAGCCATGAAGACTGAAATCTCAGACCAGAGACCATAAGACTTTGTAGTTGCCTTTTTTTTTTTTTATTTTCACTGTTTGAGGTTTGCTGAAGAAATCCTTTGGAAGGCTGAAATGGGTGTTCTGGGTTTTAAACAGGAAGCCAAGAAGGCAAGAAATGAAATCTCCTCACCCCCATCACTTCTCTGGAGTTTAGGATGTAAAATTCTTGTTTCATGGCAAGCACCCATAAGTGCTGGTGAGAATAAATTTTACAAACTGGGAGGAAAGAACAACTCTGTCTTTGAAGTTCAGTGCTGCTCTCTTAAGCAACACGGAGCTGCAAATCAGAGATTTCTTTCCTAAATTAAGTCTCAGCTCATTCTTTTCGCTTGACAATTGACATCATAATCAGAATGCAATTTGGTAAATATTTCCAGATATTTCTGAGCTGCACAACACGTATAGTCTAGACTTAATTAAAGAAACAAAGAGAGAAAAATCCCAGCTGGTTTTCTTTTTCCATCATCAAGATTATAGTACTTATCAGTTTGGCTCTGTCTTCTGATTCTTGTCACAGATTTCTGCTCCACCACCTAACAAACAGCTGGATGTGGTAAAGAAATAGAACTTTTTTTTTCCCCAGTTATTCATCATGGAGGTTGGAAAAAAATCCTGGTGAAAATGCAAAGGTCCTCTGTGGCATTAAGGAGAAAACGGAGCGTTTATAAGGAATCCTTAGTTAATAAGTGACTGAACTCATCTGAAGGTTTTCCATGTCTCTGTTGCAGCAAGAGGAAGTTCAAAGGAAAGTTGTACAAGGATAGGTACGGGCTAATGAGGTCAAAATCCACGGGGAGTACTTCAGGGTAGGGGCACCTTCAGCATTCCTGGAAAGGATCCTCTGTGAATATTCACAGTTCTGGGATCCTCAGCACCGGGAGGAGCTGGAGCTGCTGGAGAGAGTCCAGAGGAGGCCCCGGGGCTGCTCCAGGGCTGGAGCCCCCTTGCCCTAGAGCCAGGCTGGGAGAGCTGGGAATGTTCACCTGGAGAGGAGAAGGATCCAGGGAGAGCTCAGAGCCCCTGCCAGGGCCTAAAGGGGCTCCGGGAGAGCTGGAGAGCGACTGGGGACAAGGGATGGAGGGACAGGACACAGAGAATGGCTTCCCACTGCCAGAGGGCAGGGATGGATGGGATTTTGGGAAGGAATTCCTGGCTGGGAGGGTGGGCAGGCCCTGGCACAGGGTGCCCAGATTTGCTGTGGCTGCTCCCAGATCCTTGACAGTGTCCAAGACCAGGCTGGATGGGGCTTGGAGGGGAGGGTGGAAGGCGTCCCTGCCCATGGACTTTTAAAGGTCCTTTCCAACCCAAAACATCCCACAGTTCTATGTAGGCTCAGCATGTCCAGAGCATCCCGTTAATCCCAGTGACAATATTCCACATTTTGCAGCCCAGAGGGTGGACTTGCAGAGCGTGGCCACCACAGGTGTGCAGTGGCCTTGTGGCAACCATAAAATGCAGAATGGCTGTGGGTTTGTGTGGCTGGCACAGACCTTTCCCGTGAGAATTTTCCTTCGCTTCCTTCTGTGTTCTATAAACATAGATAAAGTTTGGATGTTATTAAAACAGTTCCTCGGGCTTGGCCAGTTCAGGCCTGGCCAATTAGGCCTAGGGGGAGGCTTTGAACTGGCCAATCTGGGTGACCTTTCAAGAACCTATATAAGCTGGAAATAAATAATAAAGACACCTCTTTTCCTATGCTATGCGAAGAGCAAGTCTTCATTTCTCTACAGCGGCTCAACAGCCAGCGACAGGTTTGTCTCAATCCCCACTTGAAAATTACCTGATTTCACGCTGTGCACGATGAGCTGAGTAACAGAGTGTTCCACATCCATTCCTGGAGATGACTTTTATCCCAACCTAAACAAAAAGAAGGGATTGCTCCCGTGTGAGTCACGAGGAGTGGGCAGTGTCCAGGGCCTGCCTCTGCCTACCAGCAGAAAAGAGCAAATACATATTCCTGCATTGTGAGAACTGGTGGGGACTTGCCCCAAAGCCTCCTGCAAATTGGCTGCTAATGATTCATCAGGGCAATGAGGAATACGTGTCATGGACAGAAGTTCTGATACCCTTATCACTGAAACACCCAGCCACACTGCAGAACCCCCTGCACCCATCAGCCTGATTAGAAATGACATTGTATTTTAAAAGAGGGAAAATTGGAATGCTCTGTTTGTTGTCCTGGGAGGATACAGCTCGTTTGGACTCGAGGGTTGCAAGGATTCTGCCTTCCTTTGATCATCTTATCACCAGTGGCCCTCTCCAATCTGCCAGCCATGTGCAGCCCTCCCTCCTGCTGTCAGAAACAAGGCAGAGACAAATGGCTTGCAAGGAAAATGGCCTTTTTGAACAGCAGCAATGAAAAGATCTCCCAGCAGAGCCTTTGGTTGCTTTCCGGTGGGAATGACAAATTAAGATGGGGCACAGATAGCACAGCCTCAGATTCATCAGAGCAAAGCCACAGATCACAGCCCATATTTCAGCTGGCTCTTCTTTGGGCCTGGGTCGATGAAGGCAGTCATTCTTTCATTTTTCTTATCTATTATTCAGCAATTAAGCACATTGCAATTGCATTTCTCTTGTGGGAAGAAGAGCTGGTAAAATAGAACCTCGAGCCAAAGGTGCTCAGACAGCAACATGAAAATATTTTCCTTAATTCTGAACAGACTCAAATGATCCCAGGTGAAAAAGGAGAAAAATATTAGCTTGTGCAAAGGAAATATATTTTAAATAATTATGTGAAAAAGAATCGTTTCAGTGCTTATCTCTGTCTTAAGGATTTGCCACAGAGATAGCAAATTTATTTTACATTGGCCAAATTATACCAGTGCAAACTCATTAATATTCATATATATCGAGAATCAAACCAGAGTCTTCCTCCTTGCACTTCACTGATCTCAAAAAAACCCTCAATCAGATCAACTGCTCCAAGGCACTTTGGCACTCACTTTGAAATGATTCTAAATTAGATTAAATTACCCCAGAGCTGTGATTTGCTTCCATCAGTTTTGACTGATGAGTCAAATTAGTTTGAACTTTGAAGTAGAACAGTTTCTCTTTCTATTTTTTGGTGGATTTATTAGAATGCTTATTTTCCATTTCTCTTTTGGGGTGTCCATGTCAAAAACATTTTAAAAAAACAACAGAAAACAGAAGAGTTGGGAGCAAATCCAGCACAATCTGGGAAATTAGTGAGGGAAAATATGGGAAAATCACCTGGAATTCAAAGCTGCTGAGGAATGGTGATGAGACAGAACCACCTCAAACGTTCTCCATCAGCAGGAGCAGCTGTCATTTATTCCTGTAGAGAATCCCAGGATGGTTTGGGTTGGAAAGGTCCTTAAAGCTCATCCCATTCCACCCCTGCCATGGGCAGGGACACCTTCCACTATCCCAGGCTGCTCCAAGCCCCATCCAACCTTGGGCACGTCCAGGGATGGGGAGCCCACAGCCTGTGCCAGTTTTTCACCCTTAGATGAGCAGGTTATCCTTAGTTTTACCCTAAAGGATTAAATAATGCAGAGAAGACATTGGAAAAAAATGAAGAAATGCATAGAAATGCTCAAAAGGGCCTTCAAAAATGTGTTGGTTTTTTTTTTTCCTAGCCATTAAAGATGAGAAAATACAAACTGGCACAAATGTTTAAATAATTTTTGCTCCAGTCAAGGAAGACAGAGGTGTAGCCACGCAATTAAACGCTGCCCTGACTTGCTCGGCAGCAAGAATTTAGAAACTGAAAATGTGCTTTTTGGCACATGCAGCTGTACAGGAGTCAGCCTGGGAGAGAGCTTGGGTGTACATGCAAACAGATGATTCACTTAGAAGGGATGCTTCACAAAAATACGTACCCAAAGCGGAGCGACGTTCCCAAATCCAGCCCTCCTGGGCAGCTGCAGAGGTTTAGGGAATGGCAATTTGTCCCTGGCATGTCTGAGGGACACTTTATGTAACGGGGATGATGGACAGCAGGATATCACATCCCTCTGGGTTTGCTTTTAGAGCTGGAATGAGAAATTGTAGAAGGAACAGACACGCCAGGGCAGGTGGAAATGTGCCAGGCTGGGTCAAGGAGGATATTGTGTCTGAAGGAGCAAGGAATGTGATACAATATAGAGCTTGGCAAGAGAGGGAGAAATTGTTTGGATTGAAATAAAAAGATAAAAAAAAAGACCAAAGAAGGCAGATAGGAAACTATTGCAGCCCATCTGGAGGAAATCAAGGAGCAGCCAGGAATATTGATGCAGATGGACAAGCCTCGTGTTGGCAAAGCTCTGCTGCCCGGGATGAGCTGGGGTGCTGCACGAGGCACAGGCCTCTCCCACCTGCTGCATTTCACTTATTCCTTGATTTTTTAAGCTTTTGGAAAAGTTTCTGACCCACAGCCAGTGTTTCTCCTGCTCTCTGCAGCTCTAGAGGCCACCAGCCCAGAGGACATGAGGCCATCCTCCTCCTCCTCGTCCCTGCCCTGAGGTCACCTCGATGATTCAGGTCCAGCTTAAAACCCCTCTGGGTTAAACTTTAAAAAAAAAAAAAGTGATTTAAATCCTGGTCAATGCCACAAGATGGTTCAAAAGGAGGTGGAAAACGGAGGGAGCAGCCAAGGATGGAGGTGGTGGGACCACCTTTCTGTGGGGCTGGGGATGATGATCCTCTAATCCCCCTGAAAATACAACACAGCATTTTTCCTCTGGAAAATCCAACAGGATTCCCCTCCCTGCTCCCTCCTGGACATCTGGAGGCAATCTGGTGGGGGAGGTCAGCGGCCCCACACAGGGGGGAAAAAATTCATTTAAAAATACATGACTGAAGTCCCAACTCTTAAAGGGACGCAGCACAGAAGATGATATCATTTCATTAAAATGAACTCTGCATTTGGAGCTTTGGCAGCTTCAAAGCCCTGGCCCTGCTCTGTTTTGGGGAGAAAAAAGCCCTCCTGGGGTCAGCTCCGTGCTGTGGTCAGCTTGGCCAGGCCCCCAGTGCAGCAGGTGCCAGAGGCTCCCACGTGTTCCTGGCTCCTCTGGTTGGACTGGAGCAGACTGGGAAGATTTCTGAGTCCTGGAGCAAACGGAGCTGTGGGACTGAGCAGGAATGGAACCACGGAGAAGCTGTGGCTGCCCTGGATCCTGGGAAGTGTCCAAGGCCGGGTTGGATGGGGCTTGGAGCAGCCTGGGACAGTGGAAGGTGGCCCATGCAGGGGTGGAACTGGATCATCTTTAAGATCCTTTCCAACCCAAACCTCCCCCGGCCCAGCCTGGGGCCGTTCCCTCTCCTCCTGTCCCTGTTCCCTGTTCCCAGAGCCCGACCCCCCCGGCTGCCCCCTCCTGTCACAGCCACAAGGTCCCCCCTGAGCCTCCTTTGCTCCAGGCTGAGCCCCTTCCCAGCTCCCTCATAACAGTTCCTCATCTTCACCTTGATGGTTACAGAAAAACCCATCCCGGAGAGACACTGAGAATGGCTGGGATCGAGAAAAGGTGCCTGGATCACCCATGGGGCATCTCCTGACCGAGATGGCAACACTGCATGAGGTGACGATGAGAATTGGCACTTCTAAATGAATTTGGCCAATTTTCAGACAAATTGGTTCCATTTTCAATATTCAAACGGAAAAAGAAAACCCTTCAAGCTTTAAATAATGGAAAGAAGCTGACATGACCACAGGAAGGCAGCGAAGCTGCAGATGTGCTTCCCACCAGGAGCGGGGCAGGCCCTCTCCAAAAGAGCCTAGAAATTCCCAAAACATCGCGGGCAGGTGCTGCAAATGCGTTGAGATACTCAGCTCTGACTTGCGTGAGGCCAAGAGATAAAAATCGGGAGAATATTCGGAAGGAGATGGCCCAGGAAGGGAGAGGGAGCAGGAGGGAAGAGCTGTTTGTGTTTGGGAACAAGGCCGGCACAAAAACCAGGGCAAAAATCGGCCAAAGCCGTGCCAGGAGGGCGATTCGTGTTTGGGAACAAGGCTGGCACAAAGACCACGGCAAAAATCGGCCAAAGC
>VWPU01016285.1:0-82802 GCA_013398955.1 Callaeas wilsoni
ATATATATATATATAAAAAATGCGCGTGTGTGTTTATGTATACTTATAAATGTTATCTATATATGTCCAAATATAATATAGTGTATAAATCACACACATAATTAAGTAGGATACAAAGTTTGAATTCTAAGACACCTTTCATTTGGCACCTACATTCAGTTCCCCTCACTCATAAACAATTGATATCTTTAGAATATTTTATGCTGGAAAAATTCAGTTTGCAAGAAAAAAATTTATATTTTCTGTTTCTGCAGTTCACAGACCCTTTCGATTTACCCTCCTCACAACCAGTTTTACCTTTGGACAATCTCGCTTCTACATCCCATTGGCATCTGGCCTAAAATGCTTTCTAACCTACACAGGCCCAGTGTGTACAGCCACATCAGATTTCTTCTTGAAACTCCACTTGCACATCTTCTCTACTTTTGGTTGTCCCTTTGAGAGCCATGGACCCTATTTGATACTTTTAAAGTAGTTTTTATTAAGCATACCTTTTTTGTTCCGTATCTCACAGTTGTACATTTTACTTTGATGACATTAGCTAGTAACTGGTGTGATTTTTGGCCCAGACAGAGGTATGAGAGATTGGGATCTTCAGCCTGAGTGAGCTGTGTAGTCGCATGTGACGGGGGCTAATTGGTGACCAGCTGCATAGGACAGGGAAGCAGAAAGTCAATAGATGGAAGGGATAGAGCACATCCATCCCCTCTGTGATTGCATTTAGGGTGGCAGTTAGCATCAGAAACATAGAAGCCAGGGCCTTTCAATTATTTAGGGCATCAGAGATGTCTGCAGAAAGTGGGATATCTGACACAAGACATAGTGGAGACGATACCCTTATGGAATGGCACCTGGAGACTAGGCAGTACATGCCAAGAATTCCAAGTGAGACTAGAAACCTGAGTTAGGTGACTGCATTGATCATTCAAGGTAATTTACTGACACTATACATATATATGTATACACACATATATATATACAATCAGTACACATATATGTGTATGTATAACGTGTATGTATGTGTATATATGTAAATGCACAAGAGTAGAAGTCGGCAAAAACTCAAGATACTGTTGAAGGACTTTGCATGGGTCTTGAGGCAGGGTTTCACATTCGTGTAACTCATACTGCAGGCTGGCAAACGGGAAACATACAAGAAGAATGTTTCTGCATGTTTGCTCTGTTCCTACCTGAAGGAGACTGAAATCATAATACATCTGTGAGCCATGGTAAGAGTTCTGACACAGTAAAAATAAAGCACTTCAGAGAAAATAAAAGCTAAGATGAACTCAGGGCCAATTTTCTGTAGAAAGAAGAGAACATTTCGTATCTGTCTGAAAAGGCAGAGCATGGGCACAAACCCTAGTATTTTTAGCTTGCTGCACATCAATTATTTTATGTTAACTGTACAGGTGCACACATTTTCCCCATAGAAAATGATTGGTAGGTTGCCCTTTTTCCATGGACTGAGAAACTATTCCTCATAACTTCAGTTTACTGCATTAAAAGACAGTGCACATATGGGATATTGCAGAGTAATGAAAAAGAAGTACAACCTATGCATGACTGTAATGGTTGAGAATGGAGAATGCGCAACTGAGATTGTCCTGAGATATCTTGACTGGCCCAAAATCTCAGTTTTCTGGAAATCAGTAGTATATAAACCCAAACTAATAATATTTTGCATGGAAGAAACATTTCCAAGAAATGAAAGTTCATTTTCTGTAATTGGCCTGATATTCCTGTATTCTGCAAAAAGAGATCTCTGTTTTTGCTGACTTCCTGCCTTTCCGCTATTTCTATAAATAAGAATTCCATGTAATAAGTTTTCTTCCTCTCTGAAAAATTTGCTACATCCCTTTGAAGATTGAAGCAATGCAGTTAATACCATGCTTAGTTTTAAACACATGCTACAATTTGCTGTATTCCTTTTAGAAAAGTACTTAAGTTTTCCTGAATTGAATGAGATTTGGGCTCTTACGTTATTTTCTGAATTGGACTCTTTCTGAGATTTATTCAATCAAATGCAAAATCTGTATTCATGCCTCTATAAAACATATCAATCTTAAAGCGAAAATGAGCCACTAGAGCACACAGTCCAACCTGCTCAGTAATAAACCAAAGAACTCACCCAGATATGCCGGTGTAAGGTAAAACATATTATATAAACTGCTAGATTAAAAGAAGTAAAGCACTTTAGCAGCTGAGGAAGCAGAATCTCATTTTAACATGATACATTAGGGCAATACGATATTGATATAAAACACAAACCATATATGTAGCTCTTACTCAAGTAGCAATGTGTTTTCAAGCAGAGGACAGTAATAATTCCTGGCTAAATGGAATCTCTTTGCACTTTTTAAGCATTAGGGAGGGAAAGAAGAGAGAATGATGTAGATAAAAGTCTTTAGTTGAGAGATTTCCTTCCAGATGCTACTGCAACTTGCTTTGGGGATCAAAAAATTCCCAACTGGTGCAACATTATTTGATGAGCACTTCTTTTTTCTTCAAATTCTTCTTGAGTACTCTGTATGCATTGTTACAGGATGAGATCAGCTTCCAGTTGTGCAATTAGGAATGTGAATAACATCTGCCACATTTGGTTTGTTCACTCATGTGCACACCCAAGGGAGTGAAATACATAGAGGACTGCTTTGTTTGGAGAAGGGGCAAGGTAACATATTTTATAATTTTATCTCTCCACTAGCTGAGGTTATATCTTTATATTAGAGAAGGCAAGATGAATAAACATACTCTGAACCTGATAAGAAAATAAACCAGCTTATGAGAATCTCTGTTCTTGAAGATTTTTTATGATTCAACCTCAGATCAGTCCTCTTCATCACCATTTCGTCAGAATAAATGAGAAAATTTTTGAAAGGGTAGGCAATTTGTCCTAGTGCCAGTACCACCTGTTTGGTGCATATTGCTTTTTTTTTTTTTTGTTCTATGCTGTAAAAGCCTTGTGGTTCCATAAAGAGATAAAAATGAGAGAGGTAATGAGTTGAAGTTATAGACCAGAAATTCAGAACTATTAGCAATATTGGCACTCTATGCCCTTTCCACACAGTCAATAAACTAGTTAAAGAGAAGTTGCATTCCATCAAGATCCATAGCTTTTCAATTAGTGCCAGACCTTCCATTGTTTCAGGAAAGCTTCAAGAGGCAAACAGGATTACTCTGCTGGAATATGCATCCTTCATACTCATTAATTAATGGAGAAGAAAAACGAAGAAGGGGAAGGTATTCCCACATGAGGCTAGCTGAACATTAGTTTCTACTTTCTTCTTTTTATATTTTTTCTAACCAGTAAAGTGTTCCAGCTTCACTACAAAACACTAATGAAATAAGTCCTAAATTTTACCAGAAAATCTTTTCAGTACTTCATCTCATTTCCAAATGTATGGACTCAGCTATGAAAGCACAACACTCAGATCTAAGCAAAGACATCAATCTCTGACAACAAGTGAAACTCTTAGTAGGAGCTTTCCTGCTTGACCAGTGCAGCTACAACTCTCAGAGGTCCATCCTCCAGTACAGGACACAGCAAGACTTGAAGGTAACATGCGCTTCTTCTCAGGACAGAATTTGATGTGCAAATGTGATTCCATAATAAAATAAAAAATGTTTGTGTGTGTTCTAATTGTTGTCTGCCATTCTCATGACAGTCCCCTCCGTGCAGGTAGAATTTAAATGCCTTTGTTTCAAGGGGTTTTTATAGACATACATACATACATAAATACATACATACATACATGCATATATATATATATATATATGTATGTTCCTAATACTTCAGTTAATGATATCATCAAAGGTTTCCCCCGCAAAGATATTTTATTCTCCAATGCTGAGCTCTAGCTTTTAGGTTTAGGCTACTTGATTTCGCTAGATGTGTTCTCTAGCCTTTCAAGTTTATTTGTATTGGGCAAGAAGCCAATGGTGTTAATGCATGGAATCCAGGTAGCTGTCAGGACTATTGCAGCAGCATATCTAATTTTGCCGTATTAAAGCTGTCACAAAACATTAAGTAAGAGATTATATAAAATATGTCTAGGGCAAATAGTTTATAATGTAATAAACTAATAAAATTTTGAACGAGTTAAAACATGATCCCTTTTATGTTTTTTTCTCTGTGTTTTTCCTGCTTTGCTCATGTTATTCCCCATTCTTTTCTAAATCATTGCTGAAAATCCAAACGGAGCTGTGAATACGTCTGTCTGTCTATCCATTTATACATATTTAAAGTTTTTTTCAGTAATGCCACAAAGATCTTTTATGCATTTCTGCTCCCCTGGTTATCTCTTTAATGCTCCTGAGGAAGAAAATAACTCTGACAACCTCAGTGTTCTTTGCCAACAGTGAAGTTTAAATCCTGCTTAGGTCTTCCAGATGTTACAGCAATACAATAAAATCACAAATGGAGATACTTCTTTGGCCCTAGAGTGGCACAAATACATTTTTAGCTCCATTTTATGAATAAAATATTCATCAGTAATAGAGTGTTATGCCATGTCCATTTCAGAAAATAGAAGCTACAGGAAACAGCACATTCTGTCTGAAGAGATGTGGAAATGGAAAGTGCTGACTTGATAGCAAAGATGGCACTGCTGTACAGAGCCCCTAATATGTCTTTAGAGGTAATGATTCTCCATGGAGAAAAAAAAAATCAAGATTTAGAATAAGTAATTGCAGAAGTATCTATATGAATAAAGAAAGCAAGATATCAATAAATTTACCTACATTATTGAGCTGCTTTTGCCATGATTTTAATATGAATCTTACCACTTGGTCATTCACATATCCCATATATTCCTTAATCTGAAAGATGTTTAGAGTGAAGGTTAAAGAAAACCAATCAAGACGCCAGATATTTGCACCTCGGGGTCTGGCGCTGTGCTTCACCATTAAAAACAAAGATATTCTCAGTGCAGACGGTGGTTAACAACACTCATCTCTCTCCTAATTGCTACTCCTTCCATCTTAATGAACTAACTCAGGCCTTTAGACAAGGTGAATACTTTCTTTCCTCCCACAAAAGCTAAATTAAATAAGAACTGTGATAAAGTGATTGCTCCAGACTCAGTACAGTTGTGTTTTGCTCTTGAATTTAACATGTCGATTTAGCCTGATTAACCGTGATTTTAGGGTCAAAGACATATGGTAGAACATGAAAGGACAGCTGTCTACACAGTTTCAGTGGGACAATGTTTGCATGAAAACCCCAAGTGTGGTAGTACTGCAGATCTTTCAAGGGAGCTTCTACTCATCGCTGTTATCTGAAAGGCTTTTTCTGCAAGTTTCTGCTAACCCTCATCGTTATTGTTAACGAAAACAGTATTGTTTTTTCCCTGATTCTCTGGCACGTTCTTCCCTGGTTCTCTTATATTTAATTTCAAAAAGGAGGGAAGGTTGTGCTGGGTCTTACAATAAGAGGGAGTGGGAATTTTTTTTTCCTGTCATGTAAACTGTGATTAATAGATAATATTTTTTTAAAAAATTGCTAGCTACCACCTGCTTTTTGTCTGAACATTGAATCTGACTATGTCTGTTGCATGTGCTGTGACAGAATGGAGACTAAAACTATGTTGAAACATAAGCTAAAGAATAACTTATTTTGAGTCAGACTGTCTTCATTGAAAGGATTCTGGAAGCCAGGAAACAGAGGTGGGAGAAGGGGGGAGGGTGCCGGGAGGAGGAGGGATGGATTTTCTCTCCTTCATCCTTCCTTCAGTTCCCTGATAACCGTATTGACTGAGAGGCAGCAGCTCACAATGGAAGAGTGGTGATCAACTCTAATTTGCCCTAATTCTTTCTGTCTCAAAGGAGTAAGACAACTCAGGCTGCCAAAATGTGGCCCTAGATTTCCCCAGAAAAAGTCAAACTGGAAACGTTTTAACATAAAGTTGGGCTTTAAAAGTGTGAAGAAGATGCAGGATGAGACTTGGGCGGAGATTTCTGATGTGTAGCTAGTGCATTGTAATTTCAGTCCCATTAGACTTGGCACAACTGTGGCTGCTCATACAGATTGTCAGTAATATACAGACAGATAATCAGATAATCAGAAAAAAAATAGTAAAAATAAGTATCTGTAGAAATTTAGTCACCTATAGCATTTTTAAATTTTAGACTCCTTCAGACTGTTGTTACTAACTTAATGCAGTTTAACTCAACCTATGCACAAGGACCCATTACAAGTGCAGAATTTAGAGCATTCATGGCTAGAGTTAGATTCTTTTTTGGAATTTCTGGGGAAACCTAGAACCTGAAGTCACTTTAATTTACCTACTTAGTTCCGATAATCGTCTCCCAATGGTGTTATCCAGGCAAAAATTAATTACATGTGTATATTTATTTTTAACTATTTTTACCCAAACATTTAATAAACACTAGATATCTGGAAATTGTATCTATAGGCTTGAGAAACATACTCAACTGTACTAATTTAGTTGAATTGTTGGCTTTTGAACTGAATTCAGTAACAGAAAACTGCTTCTGATAATGTAGATTTCAGAAATTAGAGGCACGAAAGTGTCTAACAAAGCTACAACAAGCCTAGTATAAGGAATCATCATATCCTGCTGCTGAAACAGTTAACAAGTAATTTGGCGTACCACTGGGAAGTAATTTCTCCTATTTGAGTGGGGCTAGAGCTAGCATTCAACCTTGACAATATATTTCATTCAAAATACTGCTCATAGACTTTTGTATTTAAAGGATTTCATAAACCATAACAAAGCTTTTCCAGCAGAAATATTGCAATGGAAAAAGAGACTTTTCATCCTGCATTCCCTGCCATTGTCGGGATTCTTTACATTTTACTGTCAAGAAAACTACGTAAGTACTAGCCTTGTTTAAAAGAAGAGGACTCAGTGAGTATTATACAAGACTCTTGACAGTCTGTTTCCTTCAGGTACCATGATTTTACATTTGAATTTGACCCAAATGATGTGCTGAGAAGTGTTCAGCTGATAAAAAAGAGTCTTCTGTGAAACTGTCATATTTTTGGCTCATTTTAATAGGCAGTGGTTTCATGTCAAAGAGACACTTCACATTTGTTACAATTGGCAGCATTGTTATTTTTTTTAGGAAGCTATAAAGCCCTGATTGGAGCTGCAGCAAGCTTGTCACCAGAGACTCAGATTCAAGCTCTTTCAGTTGTACAAGCCCTCTGCAATTTGCTTGGCAGGAAACTGGCATGAAAATTGTGCCACTGAACTAACAAGAAAGAAAAACTCCTTGAAGCTGGTCGAATTTTGGACACCCTCATGTTAACCGTTCAGGCTGAGACCACTGCCTGACCTTCATTACTGCATATGTGGTTTTTGGTTTGAATTTGGAAATCTGGTTTACGCAACTGTGTTGTTTGCCTCCTGATTGCCCTCTTATAATACTTTTTTTTCTTTGTTAGTGGCTATGTTCACGCAAATTCAAAAGGTAGTAGTAGTAGAAAAATATGTGTCTGTAAGTTTCATGGAAATCGATGCAAAGAGAGGAAAGATCCAAATCAGTGCTCCTATTGAGGGACAGCCTGTGCTTGGCAGCAGGCTTTTTGCCAAGTGTCACAGCATCAGCCAGCACAGGGCTTGGGAACCAGCTGTAGCACTGGTGCCTGTGGGTGAAGGCGTGAGAGGGACGGGGGAGGAGAAGGGAGCTGCTGTGGTTTGAGGATAGAGCTGAAGGGGTTTGTTGGACAAACGGCAGGAATCAGGCTTTGTTAATTGCGTTACTCCGCAACAACTTCAACTAGTCTTAAATGTGTTACCGTGATGGAAGTTATACGCTGTAATAAACTGAACATGAAAACAGAAATATTTCAGATACAGCAGAAACAGGGCGGGAGAAAACCACTCAGATCTCTCTCTATTTCTAGGATAGTGTGCTCAATTAAAAGGAAAAGAGAAACAAAAGGTACTGAAGGGTGTTATTTTCTTTTGAAGCTTGTTGCCTTTATGCTATAGTTTGATTTGCTGGGTGAGTAGTGAGCAATTAGAGATATAATTATTTTGAGAGGAAAATATTCATTTGTATTACAAATAATTCCTATCCACAGGTATTATTTCTAAAAATGTGTTTCAGAATCTCGTAGGTAAAACTCAACCTGAACCTGTCCCTACTTAGAAAGTAACTCATCATCAGCACAGTACAAGGCTTAGAAGCATTTTAAATATAAAATAATATAAAATATAAAAATGCAAAGTAAAAAATACTACTGTGAAGCCAAAAGAGTTTCCTTCTTAAAAATATGGGGGAATGAAATATACTGAGAGGACAGAGATAAAGACCTGCACAGGCAACACACTTGAATAATCTCATGCTAGCAACTATTCCTTGCAAACCCTTTTCCTGCAGTCATTGCCTCCCATGGAGGCTGTTTGGCCACATCACTCAGGCAGAATCACTGCAGTTCACTGACACTTGGCAAGACAGGAGGGACTAGTTGGATGGCTGGAATTTACCTCCACTGCAGCATTTGGAAAGGACATGCCCGCAATCTTCTTGAATGCTTAACTAAGATACTTGGCAGCTCGTTAGAACACAAAACTATGTCCCCAACAATCTTTCCATCATTCTGTCTGATGACTGAGGTAAAATCTCAGTAAATTCTGAAGTTTTAGCTGTGAACTTCAAGCCATAAATATAAACATTTGCCAAAACTCTGAAGCAGATATTTCTGTGCACAAACTGCTACCGTACACTCTGTGATGGCAATCCATTACAGAAATTTTTCCTCTTCTTTACAAAAAAATAGGATGTTTTAATATTAATATAAGCCATAGACTTTATTAACATTTAAAGTTAAATGCTGTTATTAGGTTAGAATCACATACACATCTGCATGAAATCAGTAGGAGTCTTTTCATTATCTTCCAGGATGAGATGATGAACTGCTGAAAGAGGAGGAAAGAGTTGTTATGGATCTCAAATTTCACACGTACAAAAAAAAAAAAGAAAAGAAAAGAAAAAAAAAATCTCACCATCAATTATGTAAAACACCTAATGAAAAATTGTTAGGTTGGCTGATTTTCTGGTCTGATAATACTTCTATAAGCTTTATTGTGAGCTTCACTGTAATTGATTTAAAGACTTGCAGGATACAAACCATAAACTCTTAGTGACCAACTGAGAATTTTCCTTTTGTTATTTAAACATCACGTGACAGTTTTCATTAGTGAGATAGCTGTTTCAGTTTAAAAGTCCTAAACACTGCAAATGGGTGTTCTAATCTTATTCAAATGTTTTGAAAATCCTAATTCTAACTAATTGCTAAGCAAATGGTATGCAGTGAAATGAAGACTGGGTGTTAAAATAAAATTGTTTATAATATCTGGCACAATTCCCAGAAATCAAGCCATTTCACATCCTTGATGCACTGACAAATATGTTTTTGTTTTTTTTCCTCAGTCAGTGTAAACAAACATTGTGGTGGTGGCTGGGGGGAAGGCGGAAGGTCTTAGGGTCGGACTGGCTTTGTCCTTGTCTACAGCACATCTCCACCCCCTTGCTTCTCCCAAACGCTTCTGCACATCTCATTTCCCACATTACTGCAGCATGAAGGAAGTTTAAAAGAGCTGCGTGTATACTTCATAGGAAGGTAATAAGGCATTGCAAGACTAACTTCACACTTTGCTCGTCTGTCAAGGGGGTCTCCCCTTCCCAACAATACCCCAATGTTTTGGTAGGCAGGCTCCAGCCCACTTAGCCAGCGAGGAGGCACGGGTGGAATGCCAGGTATGTCTACAGAGCGAAGTAGTGCAGGCAGCCTGACGCCAGGAGAGAATAGGCAGGTACCTATTGAGTTACAGGATTTCTACAAATCTAATCCACGTGTAATGTGAGACTTATTACAGAGTCAGCCTCTGCCAGGGCTGTGAAAAGTCTGGGGATATGAACAGCCCCAGAAACAATGATCCCAGTTAACTCATTGCAACCCAACATTGGTTGACCAAAACTAACATCTCTTGTCCTTGTAATTAATTTCTTAATCAGTGATTACAAGCTGTATCTTATCAAGTATTTAATGGCAAATGCAAGAAACTAGTGATAAAGCTGTGGGTGACAATTTGTCTACTGCAACACTGTGTATTACTAAGGAAGTTTATATTTATTAACCAAAATGTGTAATATACGCAAATTAAGCAAGAGCATTTAACATGGGAAGCATTTTAATACACCTGAAACAATAAAACAATTCTCAATAGATAATAATAAAAAAGAGAAGGAAAAAAATCAAATGTTGTTACAATTAAGAGTCCTAGTTGAATTTTTTGGCATGTTGGGAATAAGAGGCAGCAGTTAAAAATGGCTGTATGGTTCAAATCTGCAAAGATCTTCTATCACCACTACGTTGAATGAGAACCCTAATAACCCATTTGCCTACTCATTAGACATCTTTTTAGTCATGCATCTCTGGTATTCTCACCTAATAATCTTTCTCTCACATGATATCTTACCTGACTTTGACAAATAATGAAGCAGATCCTCTCTCAATCAATTAATACTTAATTGGGATGCCTTTGGCCATAAAAAATAAAATTATTTTATACTGTTGAGGATTAAGGTTAAGGAAGGCTTTCATTTCTAGAAATGGTCTGCAGTTGTTCAGATTATATCTGAAAGCCAGGAAGTCAGAAATGGTAGTAAACAATGCTGAACCCACACTCAGAGTTGCACCTTGCAACAGACTAGTGATTTTGTTCCTTCCCTCAGGCTGTTTAATAGCTACATGACACCTTTAGAGAAGGTCAACTGCTATGGGGTCTGATATTATCGGTTCATCACTGATACCCATCTGGCTATTTATTGACACATATATTTTACTCTAGTAACCAAAAACAAACAAGACTTTGGAAGAATAGTGCCCCGTCATCACAGACATTTCAAATTGGCTCAGACTATATTAAGAATCCTTATTTTGCCCAATTAGTAATCGTTTTGTGATTTTATAAAATTGGAACTTTAGAGATCATTTGCTATTGTAAATAAGATTTCTCCTTGATAATAGAATTGCAATGTAGAAACACTTTCCTGTTTTTTACATTGAATATGAGAATACCTTTTATATTTATATATTTGACCCAAGTGATGTGGAAAGGTTATGTCTCTTACTTTTAATGTTTTACATAATTGGAGAATATCCTGTATCTAAAACTGGGAGAAGTGGACAGAACATAAGGATTTCAAGATGTCTAATGATAAAACATGAAGTATAAAAATTGCTTAAACTACCTGAGTGCCTTACGAAGACACTGTCTTGGGCCAGAGGAAAAAAAAGAGTTTAAAATCTGTGGAAGTAAACATTGCAGTGTCATGTTTTGAACACTAGATCCCAGTATGGATGTAATCAATACTCATTGTTTGAAGTTTGAGGAAGGCAAAGTATCTCCTAACAGGTTTCACAGGTGCTGCCATGCTATGGAGGATGCCATGTAAACCAGCAAGTAGGAAAATATTAAAGATTTGACTTTACTAAATGCCTGTCTAGGACAAATCTTCACTTAGCACTAGCTGGATAACCCACTTGCTCTGTACAGCCTGGAACAAAAGTTTTACAGTATTTTTACCTTTTTAAAGAGATGAAACCTCTCCATTCAGCTTCTTGGATCTGCCATGCAAATGAAGGGTTTTAAAACCATCCCTCACATGAAGAAGCCTCAATGATCTTTGACTGTAAGTAGTCATAACCAAGACTTGAACAAGATATGACCTTTTGGACTATCATATCCCCTACTTACATACAATTCCAGTATTCCACCTATCTCACCCAACAAGAATAAAGCCTCTTATTTCCTACAGCACAAAAAAATAGTAATGAAAGTTCAAAAAATTACCTCTTCTTGATTTTACACAGTAGCTGCAAATGTTTAAATATTCACTTTATTAAAATTTACTACGTCATATGTCAGCAGAAAGTTTTACCCTCATTTTCTGAAGATCCGGACAAAAGTTTGATGCTTAACATTTAGGTTGTTACATGAAGTCTCAGCTTGTTCTAGTGTTCTTTACTCGTCCTTTTAAGCAGTCTTATCCAAGCTTAGCCTCTGTGGTAGGTAAAAAGACATTGTTAATCACTGCTTACATTGTACAGTCCCCTTAGAAATAGCATTCAAAATCTGGAAAAGTAAGAATGTACAGGTAATTTACAGTAGTCTTCTCAGTACTGTGGACACTTTGGATAGGAATGATATGCATATGAAAAGGTAGCAACTTTTAAGACAGTCTTCCTGAAGCTAGAAGCACGTTGAATCAATGAGACTGTAAGTAGCCTTTAAAAAAAATTAGCAGTAAGACAGAGACTTTCAGTGGCCTCTCCTAGGAGGTTCCACCAAATATTACAAAATGCTACTACATGTGTTGGATTTATAGCAACTTTGCCTTTCTCTTATTTGGTGGATGGTATTTTGGGGTTTGTTTCGGGGTTGAGGTGTGTTTGTGTGGTTTTTCTGTTGGAGACTGACCTTATAACATTTTCATATTGACTTAGCATCAGGCTTTTAGATTTAGGTAAAGTATAGTTACACTAACATTAACGTGAGTAAATGTATTTAGATAGCAGCTTCCTTCCTTCCTCCCCATAAGTCACATGTGCAACTGTTCGTAAAGAGTGTCCATGCTAATCATTCAAATTTATTATCCCAAAAGATCTGCAAAACAGAATTAAGAAATCAGAAAAATTTGTTCTTAGGTCACACTCCTGAAAATACTGAAAACGTTGTTTTCATATCTTAAATTATTCTAGTTCAGTTCTAAATTTAATTTTTGTGTTGAGATTATTTCTTTAATAGCTCTAGAAGAGATTTAAAATCTTGGTTTTATGTTTCTAAGCTCCTTGCAAAAACATAAATGATAAATCCCTTGCATATTAATTCACAACCCACAACCTTCTCTTTCCTAACAGGCTCTGGAACCTTTCAGATATGTACAAGATAATCAGTAAATAACTCATTTAAATATTATTTGAAACACACATGAGAAATTTGTCTCTGTGACTATGTTATATACTATTGATGGTGAAGGTAAATGTATTCCTTGGAAGAGGTGCATGATTGTCAGGTCACTGAAGCCCTGATGAAGACAAGAGAAGGCCAAGCATCCCTGTGCTTGTGAGCTGAAGTAGCTGACTTACTGCAAAGTAGAACTGCTGAAAGTGAAAGCTGTATTAGTTACCAGAGCTGTTTCATAGCTGGCCATTTTTTTTGTGCTTTCCAGAAAATGCAATTAATATAGACATGTAAAAACATTCAACTAAACACTTAATGTACTGGTAAGAAGTCAGGAATTTTGCTGCAGATTTTCTACCCATCAATCTTTAGAGGTCTTTGAAAGATGGCTAAGAAATATGAGCCATTTGTATGGTCATTGATAACTTTTTGCAGAAACATGTCTGCACTTCACTAGAAGATCCTTATGTGTCTGAAATACAGAAGACTGAAAAACTTTTAAAAGTTAAATACATATTTCTTGTTTCCCATAGTCACACTGCATTTATAAATGTAAGGGATGAGCTAATTACTTTACAAAGCTGAGAGCTACCTGGAAAATATTTTCCCAATGGTTTCCTCAATTCCTCACCAACATTCCTAAAGGCCAAACCTCAGGCCCTACTTTGGACACTTTCAAAACCACCTGACACAAACCAGCTGGCCTTGCAGTCATCTCTGCTACCAAGTCTCTATGCTGGGCTCAGGTTTGGAAGAACTGAGCTGTGGTCACTTGTGGCACAGCTGATGCTCAGTTGGAGTTGGAGGCAGAGACCTTCGGAAACTGTTCCAGGTCAGCTGGCAGAATGTACTGCCTCCAGCTCTGCATTCTGGTGTTCATGTTCAGCTGGCCTCCTCACGGAAGCCTGGTGGAATATGTGGGTGGTGAGCTAGTTCATTTTTGTGAGCAGTCTTTGGCCTACTTGGCTTTAACTGTGCAATCATGCACAGTAGCTAATCTTTAATGTCCTGATTTACAAGTATGTTGTTGTTAATGATTTTTTCTACATTACTCTTGGCAGAAGTTTAGGTGCTCTGGGAGTTTCTCTCCCAGCAGTGAAACCAAAAAGTGAGGACTGGTGCCAATGTTCACAAAAATAACTGTTTCGTGTAATTCTGTGAATTTGCTTTTGAAATGCCTGGGAAATGTGTGTTTTCTACAATATGTTACTCATGGCTTTAATTAAAAACCAAAATCCACTCTCCTGAAAAGCTATTTTCAGTCACAAATGTTAAAACAGTGGCATAATGTGGTAGAGCTGGCTATGAATTTCTTTAAAATGGATTGTTTATAGCTTCAGTAAAGCTGTGATTCTTGGAGTCTGTGGTGGTCTTTTGCCATGTTATACTGCGAACAGGTTCTGTGATCAAGAAGGAAAAGGAGAGTCACAAGGCACTGCCTCTTGCTTCAGAAAGTCTGTCAGAGCTCTTCACTGCTTTGGACATGTGTGATGGTTTGACTGGGGTAAAGTTAATTCTCTTCACAGTAGCTGATATGGGCCTGTGTTTTGGATTTGTGCTAGAAGCACTGTTGATCGCACCGGAATGCTTGAGTTACTGCTGAGCAGTGCTCACACAGTGTCAAGGCCCTTTGCTCCCCCCACCCCACATGAGAAGTGAAAAAGCTGGCACTGCATGGGAAGTTGGGACAGGACATAGCTGGAACAACTGACATTGACAGACATCAGGGATAATTCACCTCATATGGCATCACAGTCAGTTTATAAATCTGGGGGAAAAGCAGGAAGGGAAGGAGGATGTTTGGAGTGATGGCATTTGTCTTCTCAATTGGGCCTTATGCACGATGGCTCCCTGAGTTCCTGGAGATGGCTGAACACCTGCCTGCTGATGGTAAGTGGTGAATGAATTCCTTGCTTTGCTTTTGCTTGCATGTGTGACTTTTGCTTTCCCTATTTAACTGTCTGTATCTCAACTCATGAGTTTTCTTATTTTTACTCTCTCCTCCACCCCACTGATGGACAAGTGACTGAGTGGCTGTGTGCTGCTTAGTTACCAGCTGGTAACATGATAAATTCTTAGAACTCAAAAATGGTCTCCGCTTGGTCTGAGCAACACTCTGATAGGTCTGTCTTCTTCAGCTCATCCCATGCAGCAGCAACCCAGTCTTCTATCCCAGACAGAAGCTAGGCCCTCTGCAGTTGCGGGCTCTCTCCAGGGATGCAGAAGGGCCTACGCTACATGTCCATCACATGCCTTGCTTGCAGGATGGTGCTGGTATCCAGTTTCAGCTCTCTTGAGGACCAATAGGTGCCAGGTGTACTCTTCTATAGAAACAAATGCCTAATCCATCCTTTTGCATGCATTGGGCTGCCTGCACACTCAGGCATTGGCTGCTTATGCTTCATATCTTCTGACTACTTTTTACCAGCTTTGCTTTGCAACTGTTGTTGCTCAGCTTTCTTGCAGGCAGAGATTATGGCAGGATCAAATGATTCAAGGAACTGAGGAGCTCAGCAGAATGCCTTTCCCCTAATCTATCTGTGCCATCTTTTAACCCTGGCCATTTTGCACAGATCCCAAGTCAGCTAATACTCAGCTGTTGAGTCAGGAGTGCTGCCACCTGCCCAGTCCTGGCATCATGAGCTGATGAGTGTCACCAATTGCCTCTGGCATAAATGAATGGGCCATCTCTCAAGTGATTAGCCTGGAAAACATCTTATGTGTCTTAATCCTAAAAATGAGCATTTTAAATTAGATCTCCAAAGTCAACCTGGTCAGGAATAATATTTGCAAATATTTAAATGAAGACCCAGCATTATCTACTCCTGAATATAAGAAAAGGCAAAATGATTATTAATGTCAATATCATTGCCCAGCATTTAGAAGGGCAACATTTCTATGGCTCACACAACAGGAAAGCTTATTTCAGGGAAGTTGTGATCACCACTCAGCAAACCTGCTCTAGAAAGGCGTGAAGGTATTGGCAGTCTCTCAGAATACTTCCAGCAAGTGTTAAGAGCAGCTAGTCACTACAGAGAGGCAGCTGGAAAAGGCTAACATAAAACAGTATCAGCACATGAGCTGTGAGAAGGAAGTCTCTTGTTTATAAGGGTTAGTTGAAGTTATCTTTCCAGGATGTAAAGGTTACAGAAAGTCTAACAGCTCAAAACCCGAAATGTTTTATTCATTTATTTGCTTGTTCATACATACAGCTGAATTTGGCTAGAGCCTGATTTGCAGCTAGAGGGAAAGGTCGTGAGTGAAATAGATGTCCTTTTTTATTGGAAGTAATGAAAACTGTTAGGAAACTGTGGAAATAATGCTACAGACATAGCATTGAGATCTGCTTTTATAGTTAACTAAATAATTAATTTTTACTCCTACAGATTACTTCATTTCCAGACACAATATAAAACTGTACAGCAGTATGACTTGCAAGCATCTGTAAATCAGTGCTCCCATTTTTAATTTACATGTACAATGTGAAAAAATATACCAGATAT
The DNA here is from genome assembly GCA_013398955.1 of Callaeas wilsoni. Taxonomy (NCBI): domain Eukaryota; kingdom Metazoa; phylum Chordata; class Aves; order Passeriformes; family Callaeidae; genus Callaeas; species Callaeas wilsoni. The sequence continues at coordinate 16,445 of VWPU01016285.1, forward strand.
ATCTTTGCCTTGCTTCTTCTGTTCACCTTTTTACTAACTGAAACAGAACAGTTCCTCCACATATGAGAAAATAAATTTTAAGTCAGTTTTGTTGTCATGTCTGTTCTTAAGCATATGACATCTTTTCTTTGGGTGACAGAAACTTTATTGAAAGACAAAGCTACTTTCCTTAGTGAAAACTAAACCAACACTCTTTGTTTCACTGGGAAATACATTAATAAATTTATTATTTCCTGTGCTTATTGATTTCATTAATGTTGTTACCAGGTTTTTAAAATTTTGGTAAGTAGCAGAATATTTATTTGTGATATAGAAATATTTTTATTAATTTCCACAATGATATTCTCACTGAAAGCACCCCTGATATTCTTAGAATTTCCCTTACCATTACATTTTCCCCTGATAAAACTCACTCTGAATAAAATACATACCTTGGTAGGTCTATGCTGTTTCGAAAAAGGTGATTTTTGTCTTGGGTTACATTTTTAGGCCTTCAAATGGAGGAAAAGCAAACAGATAAATACAGAAAAAATTGGTTTTTAATGATGAATATGCATCAATGGAAATAGTTTATCCTATTATGCATACAGCTGATCGGTTACAGCACCTAAAATTCTTTGTGTGATATGGAATTTTTTCTTTGAAATGTCTGTTGCAAGAAAGGCTTTTGAGGAACTTAGCATTTGACTTGAATTATTGCAACTGGAACTGTTTTTTCTAACTGGAAACAATCAGTATTTTTACTATCTGAATTTTATTTTTAAAAATATTTGTAATAATGTAATTATGGGAATGGTGTATAAAGTTCTGGGTTATATGCAGGGTCTTTATATTGATTTATAGACTTTTTCAAATGTAATGCAGATGAGGATGTGCCCCAGCATATTCGTGCTGTTGGCACAAGTGAACAGATGCTTGTTTAGACTCTGCAGCAGTGGAAAAGCCATGCCTTGGACTCTCATTTTTCCTGTGTTTTAAAACAGACCGATATCAAGGAAGAGTCAGGGCAGGAGGGAGAGTGTAGCCCCGGTTCATCCTTCCTCCTCCAAGCAAAAGGCCCAGCTGCCCCAGGAGCTCTCTGGCACACCTCCATCCTTGGCCAGCAGCACTGCCTCAACCTCAGTTGAAAAGTTGAAACCCCAGATTTACCAGCTGGGGAGCTGAATTTTATTTCTTCTTATAGATCTTTCTGGCACCCCTGGAAATGCTATTGACAGTGGCAAGAGCTTGGGCCATTGTTTGTTTGGATTATCTGGTAACTACCTGAATTTAAACATTTTTATCTCCTAAATAATAGGCTTTAAGACAAATACTTGAAACAAATATTTGAGGGTTAGCTTCATCTTTCTGTCTCTTGCCGGTGGAAAGAAACAGTTTTTGTGTGTAGCTGAAGTTGCACTATTACATTTAAAAATAGTTATATTACAAACTGAGTGAAGCACTTTTACTCTGAAATGCCTGGGGAGTATAAAAAAGCAAAACTAGTCTTATGTTTTAGACACATTTATAATTGTACATGCACTTAATTGCTCTTGCAAGTGCTCCATTTTTCCCACTTGCACATACTGATGGGCCCATAGCTCTGGCTCTGGCTGCTCAGTGGAGAGAAGGAGGACTAAAAAGCATTTGCCCTATATTTTAGAATTTATTCAAAGATGTTTCTTATCAGTGATGTCAGAAAAAGTTGGAACTTAAGAAGGAAGCAGCTTTTGTCTGTCTGCACAGCTTGCCCAGGGGGATGCTGAAGAGCTCATGACATACTCTAAATGAATGGGAGGTACAGTAATCTCAAAATGCTGTCTGATTTCCCTGGCCTAATAAAGTAAGCTCTCCTACACATTCTAGCATAATGACTGCTTCACAGACAATAACAAGTCTTTGCATTATTGCTTGATCTTTCTGTGTTCCAGTAGTTTGTTAAAATGTCAAAGATTAGGTTAAAAAAGATATTCTTTTAAGGACTAATGTCTTTTACTTTTGCCATTAAGATAGTATTATATCATACTCTATCTTGTTGAGTCTCATATGACAGGTTTCATTTTACACAATTCACAGAGGAAAGAAAATCTACTTCAAGTGTAGGCATAATGCATTTAGTTCAAGTGACAACATATCATCCTGTTTAATTCTGAAGGTTCTAGTTCAAACCTAGTGTGTTGGCCCAGCTGGCCACTGGCCCAGACTGGACAGATACCTCTTCTTTCCCAGTGCTGGTGATTCTGTGATCAATCTCTAGACCATTTGTGACCTGGAAAACATAAAGGTATTTTCACCATCAACATTTATTTATAGATATGGAGCAAGCACCTCCATAAGGCAAATGAAATTGCAGTATGTTCATTGGCATTCAGCAGCCAGCCAGCCAGCCTTCTGAACAGTGCTTTACATATTGAGTAAGTTTGTCTTTGACAGGCTTATGTCATTATAGAATCACAGAATGGTTCAGACTAGAAGGAACCTTACAGATCAAAATGAACACTTTGGCAGCCCTGATAGAAGCACATGCACATGCATGTTCCTTTCTTGACTTGTGTGGAAGTAAAGGCCATCTGAAGTGTTTCAGATGAAGCTTTATTTTCCTGTGCCTCAACAGAACAGCCATCCCTGTTTAATTAATTTCCTATTTCGATATGAACAAAACTGTGTTACTCAGCTGGGGATTTTAATTTTTAATTATTAAAAATTAACATCTAAATTAACATAAGGTTCCCAACAGGAGTACTGTTAGACCATACTGAAGAAGTTTTTGAAGCAAACTAGCTTCTCAGGGAGTGTGTAAGTGGGACTTGCTCATATGTTGTACCTTCATAGTTAAACTGGTGTGAGTTGACAGACCTCTGAATTTAAATCTGTATATTTTGATGAGTAAATGTCTTTTTGTGAATGGACTATTCTAATATGAAGATATAGGGCTTTTTCTCTTTAGTCAAATTCACTTTCAAAAATATTTAACCTAAACAAAGAAATACAAAAAATGTTTACTCAAATTTAGGATAAGGTTGTTCAATTGAAAAGCCATAAATACACCAATATTACAGACAAAATACTCAGATGTCTTTCATGACATAGGGACATGGATTGAAGTATTAATGGATGATACTCAAAAGTGTGTACTCTCACGTTCTACAAATCTTTTTTTTTTAAAATCTTCTTAGGCCTTTTATCAGAAAGCTACAAAAAGTTTGACATAATTTTACTTAGAAAGCATAGTGCAAGCATTTCAAGATGCACTCAAGAGCAAGAAAACATCTCAGTCTCCACATACCTTTCAAGGCAGTTTTATTTCATTGCTGGCATCATCTAATAATAGAGCAAGCAGCAGCTGAGGCATAAGACATGAAACCAAGTCGAAGCTTGTGACAGCCACCAAATCAGAGGCTTCATTTTTGCATTAGTGGCCACCACTGAGTGATCCTGGAAACTCACAGGCCTGAAAGCTTTCATTGTTTCTCAAAAAAAAGTTTTGGATTGTTAGAAGAAACCTCTACTAGAGCATCTTGCTACCTACAATCTTCACTAATAAGTTAGCAAACTTTTGTTTTTTTAATTGAATGTCATCTTAATTAGGTCATGTGTAAATGATGGTTGTTAACTTCATATACCAAATACTGCTGTCAGACTAGACAGAATCAAAGAATTCCATGACTTTCAAGGGTCAAAAAATAGGTCTCAATAGAATTGGACAACTTTATGACTGGTTCTTTTTATTGAAAATTCTGCCCCAAGAACAAGTTAGAAAGAAAACTACAAAATTCATGAACAGTGCATATGCAAGTATTTTCTTTCTGATTTGCTTTCTTGTTTTTCTTGTTTCAAAACAACAGTCTAAACCAGATGATATTAATTTTTCCATAGGTTTCCCATCTTCTCTCCTCTGGTAACAGTGGGAATAAAAATGTCCAGCTCTAGAATTAATAGTACTTAAAACTCATTAAATTACAGAAAATTCATCAGCTTCAATTTTTTATCATCATTGAAAGGATCTCTAAATTAAATAAAGATAGGTAGACAGGACTCAATTTTCACATTTGTGGAAATAGGAAAAGTTACTGACTTTTTTGTCACTTCTGTATTAATGAAAAATTCCTTTTTCGTACTGTGACCATCTTCTCATTTTGCTGGATGAATGTGGGGGAAAACAAAGGAGGCAGGATATAACAGACTGAAATGTTTCAAGGAGTTGGGATAAGTCATCATGCTGAAGATGAATTGGTAGGCAAAGGGCACATGAGATGGTCAAAGGTGGATATAAATAAATGGGATGGTTCCACAACTTATCATGCAACTATCATCCATACATACACGATATCTGTCCATCCATCTTGTCCCAGGATCTGGCTACATTTCTTGTATATCCAGAAAGATAGGATGAATCACAGGAAAAGACATAAGCTTGTAAATACGTGTCTACTCTTTCTTACACTAATCTTCTCCTGGGTCTCAAATGCCTATCTACTCTAAGTAACAGGATAACTCCATAATAACTTTTAGTTACTATCATGCTTAGAAACCACTAAAGCTAGTCAGGTCGTTAGTCTGAAATCTTTGAAGACAACAGTTCAGTTAGAAAGACTAGAACTGAAAAATATCTGATTGAATGAGCACAATTATACAGCAGGAGCTAGTACTGAGATGATTTGGGAAATGCAGCCTTTTCTAAGATGATTTAAAAACATTGCTGCAGAAAAAATTTAAATTTTTATGATCTCTGTCTCATAGTTTGAATTAAAAATGTTGTTTATTAACTATCTATAGACAGTGGGACTATCTTTAATAATCAAGTTCTACCAGGTTATCAAAATCTCAAAAAATTTCCCAAGTATCTGAAAAATATTTTTTCTCTTTAATTAAAACACTTTTTTAAAATTAGCTTTAAAGGTTAATTACTGGCAGCAACACAATTTCAAATTAAAAGTTATCTAATAGGAAAATAATTTATTTTTTCACTTTCAAAGTAACAGAATATTTCACCAGCACTATTTTTTTTCAATTTCAAAATCAAGGAAACAACCCCATTCAGAGAACTTTATATGCAACCTTTGGCAAAAGTAAAAAAAAATTTGGTAAAAAACTCATCCAAACTCATATAGTTGTGATCTACAATGAAAATATGCCTATTGACTTGCACAATTTTTTAGTAAACTACAGTAGAATCCTACATCTAAGTATTTAATTTTGCCTATTTCTCATTGTGGAGCATGTAGACCTGTCACAGGTAAATGGAAACAGAATTAAGTAGATGGACATCTAAAGGAGTTAGAAGTCTGACCTCTAAAGGGTATGGCACAGAGAAATAAGAAAGATGATGAAACTGTGCTGCCAGGAGACTGTACTTCATTCAGTTACTCTAATCCCAGCTCAAGAACTCTTTCATCAGTAACTTTTGCAGGGATTACACTACCTCCTGATGTGGAGAAAACTTAAAATATTTTTCTTGGAGAATTATAGCTTCATATTCCCTTGTCTATCTGACACCAGGAAATAAAGCTGTTCAAAACAGGTTTTTGGTTAGTACTAAGATATTATAACACTGTTTCTGAGGAAAGCCTCCTTGTAAAATGTATTCTGCTTTCAAAATATTGGGCTAGAATTTTCAAAGACAAGATCTCACTGGGAGCTGAGCACTAATTCTCACGTTATAATTACGCAGTTCTCCAAAATCTGATCTAGGAATACCTGCCTGTCTGCATAACCCACCTGAGCATGTAGGTCATGTCGGGAGGTAATTGAAAATCTTTATAAATAGCCCAGGCACCTATTCTGAACACATTACTGTAGGCCTTGGTGTAGTGATGGTAGGCAAAACTGCATCTTCTCTGGAGAACATCTACGGCCACATGAGGACTGTAAGTTTGTTTAGTTACTTAGGCAGGCATTGGCACTGAGAACACTGAAACTAAACACAGTCACAGGTACCCCTCGTAAGCAAGTCCAGGTGTACACCTTCCTTAGAAAAATCTATGCACAGCCATAGATAAACATCTAGATACAAGTCTAGTTGGGAAACTGGCATGCTCCCACGTAATAGGGTATAAAAAGGACCCCTTTTCATTATATTTGGGGAATGATTTCAGTTCAGAAATTGATGAGAGAACATAAAAAATATGGCAGACTACATATGATCTTACATTACAGGAATGTTTTCCTCTTGTTAAGTAATACTATTTCACAGCAGAAGACAGAAACCCAAGGATCAATTAATTTATAAGGACCAGCTTCAAACTTAATAGCTGACATGCCCTGACACTGACTGCTAGTTACTCTGAGTTTAACTATGCCCTTGAAGTGGATTCACTTTAGATTGCTTAGTTAATCCCTTTTGTTATTGTGAGAGTATCACGAGAGGAGGGAGGAGAAGGAAAGAGGGAGATGGTAATTTACAAAGTGATTTGAGCTTGCAAAAGTCTTTCTAGTCCAAAACATCCTAAGGTTTGCTTAATATGACTTTGTGCACATTTAAATACTTAAATTGTCATTTTAAGGTTTTGTGGTTTTTAAACATAGCTGTTTAGTTTCTTATCCTTTTCTTTAGTATGGCTTTAATGAATGGATTATGATGGTCAGTTTGTAATGCCATGAATGAAAGATTTAGGACCGCTAATCTTAAGAACACTGCTTGGCGCCAGTAGACAAACAATGCACTCCCCAACTTGTTATCTCAGCCATACTAAGCTTTCACTTCTTACCTGCTTTCAAAGACTGCCAGTTCACTCATGTAGTCCAGAAAGTATTAGGCACAATCTCCTCAAGAAGGTGTTTTGTGTTTCCTGATTTTTTGGGAGGGAGTTTATCACTTTGTAATATCTTTGTCTACGCTGTATCAAAGTGTACCTGAAATACTTGAATTTACAAAGATTTAGCTAGTTTGAAAAATAAACTCTCAAGGTTTTAAAAGAAAATACAGCATTGCTCTGGTATGAATTTTAAGAATTTCAGTTAAATTACTATTTTATGACTTTGCATTATAATATTAATTCTTTAGAATGTTCACTGTTTATTTGGCATAATCTCTGCCAAAAAGAATTACCATGATGCACAGAAAAGATAAAAGGGAGTGATATAACGATGAATGTGTGTGCGCAGTTATACATTCCTCAATCTTTATGTGCATGGAACAGAACATACACCTTGAAACAAATGCATGCCACAGTGAACCGTGTGATTTTATCTCTTAAGCGACCAGAACCCTACATGAAACCAAGAGACTGAAGATACAGCAATGCTTCTCAGACCCTTAAAACTTTGTCCATGAAATAATGTCTTCTATTGTTTTGTGATAATGCATTGAAAAGTCATTAAGTTTTAATGAGTTTTCTTGCAGAAGTGTGTACTGATGGGGGAACAATAACATTGTGCTTCTAAATATTTCACCTTATTCAACTGTAGTTGAATGCATACGGAAGGAAGAGGACAGGGCATTTAGTAGTGGGAAAAAAAGAAGTAAAAACTAGTCTTCTTTGATGAGAACAAACTACAACAATATTTGGCTAAATATAAAATACTGCCTTTTTGTTGTTGTTGTTTTATTTATTAATGTTTATGTGAAAGGTGTTAGCGGAATAAATAATATCCTACAAATAATTTCAATACTTTGACTCACAAAAATTGAAGACTTCTTTGACCAGGCTCTTCTAATGGTTTTTCTGTCGATTGTTGGAAATTACAGAGTGCTCAAAAATTAGGTGATAAAACTGCCATATGATATTTCTAAAAATTCAAAGGTAAAACAAAGCACAGTTTTATTTTATTATTTCTGTGAAAAATCACTACAATTAAAATTCTTAAAATGCTTTACAACTCTACTTTAAAAAATGGCACACTCTTTACTATATAGAAAAGAAGAGTTTCAGAAACATTGCGAATGTGTGTGAAGGTCACATTTTGTATTTTATTCTGAAATTATTGTAATTAAATTATTGTGAAAATCACAGGAAAACTGCAAAAAAGCTGCTCAAATTAATTTACTTAAATGCATAGATCATAATTTTTTATAGTCAGTCCGACCCAATTTGAGTCCATGGAATTGACAGAAAGGAGGAGATAAGGGTTTTGCAGGATCAGTAGTTTATGGTATATATAGATATGTCTTATTCAAACTGATAAGTTGCTGTGCCCTTTCCATTCTCCACCATTGCAGAACATGTGATCATGTTCTGCATCCTCTTTTCTTCTCACAATGAGAAGTTGTTGTGATTCAAGGCCATTCTCTAGACTGCTACTGATCCCTTTCCAGATTTTAAAGCAAAAGCTGAGGTTTTTATTTCATAGTGATATCTCTGCCACTATAACACTTGATGTGTGTACAGAAACAGTCTCAAAGTAAACAATATTGCCACAGATATTTACTAAATTGAAGTAGAAAACAGAAAATCTTTCCAGACAAATAAAAAAAAATCGAAACAAAAAACCAAACCCCAATATAGAAACAAATTTTGATGCACAGTCTGAGGATAACATTTATTAAATTATATTTGGGATCTCAAAATTACATTTGGGTTGCTGTAAAGTTTATTTATGCCTCGATTTCTGTGTTCAAACCATGTAATAAACACATAGATACTGAATCTTGAAATGTGCATGAATAGAGGGTAAATTTAAAAATGTTTTCTAATATTAATTTTTTAATAATTGTTTCGAGACAACTCTGCCTGAGAAGGATGAGATCAGACTAGATTACCTCCAGAAGTCCCTTCTGACATCAGCTGTTCTGTGAGTCTGTGACTCTGAAATCCTTTGAGAGGTTTTTCTAATAAAGTCGGTTTGATTTTAGAGGCCTGAGCTGATATAATTTCTATTAACAACAAACATGATCTGTTTGTGACTACTCTCCAGATAAAACTAGACCGCTTTTGTTTAGATCCCTGCTTAAACTTAACAGTTTAGGTTTGCAGATCTTCCAATGGAAGTAAATTACAGAAAGACAAACAAAATATTTCTTATTCACCTATTCACCCTGGCAGGTATTCCCCCGGCATGCTGAGCTTGTCAAAGTTTAGAGAGTTCTTAGAGAGGCTTTTAGTTTCAGCACTGCCTTAGGGAGAATGTACATTCAAACCAAAAGTTGAATACAGAAGATGACTTTTCAATGAAAAAATGAACAATTATTGAAAAAACTAAACAACCCCTTGCAAAACAAACAAACAATCAATACTTTAAAAACTATCTAAAAATATATTTCAGGACAATCCAACGAAAGTTGCCATTTACTGTTAAATTCATTATTATGGCTTGTGCTCGCTGTCTTTTTCTTTGTATTCCCATTTTAATATTTATTCCTCTCTGTTTTTAATTTTCATACTTGTAAATGCTGTGGGTTTATTGCCCTATTTTGACCTGAGACTTGGTTTTCTGCAATAAACTTTCTACAGATTGTTATTAATAATTATATCACGTCTCTTGGTCCCTTAACAAAAACTTGGTCTCTGTTATTCACCTTGAGCCAAAGACAAAGGAAAAGTTTCATAGCAGCAACTGGAACACGGATGTAAAAAACCCAAAAAACCCCACAACCTCACAACTTTTTTTTCTTAACCAAACTAATATACTTTTGGAGTAATAAAAATACTCTGGTTTTTGTACCCTTTGTGTAATTTCTTTTATACTTATTGATAGTTTCTGAGCTGAATAATGAAGGCAGAGAGAGATGCCATTAGCTAGGCTTCATAAGTGGAATAGTGGTAATTTTAGAAGTACAGGAATTTTCAGCCCACCTATTGAAATGAAGATTTTCAAATGGAAACGAGGGTAAAGCCCTATGGAGAGCCTGAATCAGGAATTGCTATGACAGATAATTTAGAATGAGAGGCAGGGAAGGTGAAAGAAACAGATGTCAAGTGTTTATATTAAGCCTTATTAAAGGCTACGTACCCAAATCACCTGCCCTAGAATTTTACCATTAAAAGTTAATGAACCAATATAGGTGTTATTATGAATCTTCTGCAGAAATTACCTGGCTATAATAATAAATTATTAATATTGCAACTCTTGCTGAGTAGTATTTAGACATACAAATCCTTAACAGGATTTCATGAGGAATTAATATAATTTTATTCAATCTGAACAGCTGCAAAAAACCCCCTCCAGTAGTTACATCAGTATCTATAATGGCGGTGCTACCTCAGTAAACCCTGTGCTGTGGTCTCTGTCAGACAGAAATGTTGTGTCTATATGGGCTGATGGAGGAAAAAGAAACAGTCTGGGGACAGGGGCCTGGCTGTCCCAAGGCCCTGGTGACATGTACATCAGCACAGCTGTAAGACAGACAGTTTCTCAGTGCTAGGGCAGATTTCTTGAAATGTGTCACATTTTTCACCTTTGTAGACCGTAGGCAGTAGTTTCTTCTCTCACGCCAGTAATGAGAGACTCCTTCTATTAAAACTTCATTGTATGGCACAAAAAGAGAATCAGTATCTGGGAATATGTGCTAAGTTGGTTATAATTTTATTAATTATCAGGAGCTATTCAACAGTAATATTTCCTGCATATAAAGTCACACCTATCTTGCTTTCCAGAATAGCAGCAAGAAAATTAGTTGAGGGAGAGCAACAGTTCTGCAACTGACTATTCTGTTTGTCTCATTTGAAGCTGTTTTGCATTATAAAATTTTCAATTCTTAAGTGTTCACCAGTGTGAAGCCAGTTATGGAAGTCTGCCATAGCATAGGAATTGCCATACAGGTTTGGCTCTAAAGTAGACCCATCTTGACAGCTGTCTTCAACTGTCAACTTCTTCATGGTCAGCATCTGTTACAGAAGTGTGAGAACATGTTCTGATTGCATCATTCCAGCCTGGGGAGCCAGAAATCACATCCTTGTATCTAATGTCTTTACCAGACTTTTAAAGTCAATTCGTGTATTTTGTTTTACTTGTGTTTAGCCCCTATTAGCACCCTATACTGTTCTTGGGTAGGAAACTATCAGCCAAGACTCCAGTTCCTTTAGTCAGTCAAAGGAATAAGAGGTGTGGAGGCCGTGAAAATATTCTCACTGTTTCACTGGCAACTCAGCTCAACATTCCAGCGCCTTAGCACACAGCAGCCATCTCCACATCCAGTTCCAGTTCTGATCTCTCTAGAGATAATACATTCTCACAGCAAAAGGGCTCACTTCCAACCTCAACTTTGAAATGAGCTGATTGGAGAATGGATAATCTACTTTGCATTGCAAGAAGAGATGTTGAAAGCTTAATCTAGGAAAACAAGGGTCTAGCAGAGAACATGTCCAGATGCTACAATGTATCAGAAATAGAAGTGTGAGGGTGGGGCAGACAACTGCCTCAGCTACACCATGGTGTGATTGAAGGCTTAAAATAATATACAGATTAAGCATAATTTCTTTCTACTATGACTGCTAAAAAGAAAAAAATCTCACAATTTAGAAAGAAATAGTTTTTAAGAACCCTTTGACATATCTACAAAGTTTGCTAGAGGGACTTCAATTCCATAGAACCATCACAACTGGTTCTTAAACTGGTTTGTAAAACCTTTGCAGTGAATTCTCAGCTCCCTGCACCCTCATCTGGATATCAAACTGCCGTGTCACTTCATCAAGCAGGTCTTCCTTTACTTTCTTTTCCATGTGGTTTGGTCTGGAAAGTCCACCCCTTTCTTGGCCAGAGTCCCATTGCAGTGTCTGTGGCATGTGTAGCCATGTGCTAGTCAACTGATAAAGCATGTCTGTGTATGTAGAAATTATTAAGTGCCTTTTTGTACAGCCTGATGTCAGTCAATCACAAAACTCTTCTTCTTTCTTGATGTTCAGAGAGGTTTGAAATCCTAAATCAACAAAGGGAATTCCTCCTCCAAAAAGACACTCCGTGATGGTGAGTTGGAACGAAAAAACACATGACATAGGTGTAGAAATGCAAATAAACAGGTTTTCACACAGCACTTGGCAAGCAACATCAGTATTTTATTGCATAATCCCAATTTATGGGTTTTCCATTTATGCTAAGGAATAATAACAGCCAAGTCCGTCTTAATATGCCATAGATGGCTCCCTCCCTGAAGAAAATTCCCATGCAATTTCTCTAAAGAAAATTGTCCAATTTTAAATTCATTATCATACTTTTAAACTCATTGTCAAAGTTCTGCACAGACTTACACCCCACAAAACATATTAAATATGTGAAAATCTTGGCCCTCTCTCAGAAAGGCATTTCAGAACTCACGTATGACAATCAAAACAGTATTTTCTAACGTATGCAATGATTCTCTCATAAAAACGATCTTATTTTACCAGCTTTTGCTGATGTTATGTGAGTACAATCACTGGTAATAAAAGCAGGATTTGAAGAACAGACAAAAAACCCCATGAACTGCAGTCATATATTAGTGCAATGTTCATAATCTTGTCCATAATCTGCCTTTTCCCTAAAAGTGTACAGGCTACTAGGAACTAGAACAAAAGCAAATTTTATGATTATTGCTGAAAGGCAGTTAATACTACCCAAATTCTTAAAAAGTTAAGTTCTTCTACCATACAATATAGGGATTTATAATGCAGAAGTCACTGAATACAGCATGCAAAATCTAGCTCCACTCTTAACTGAAATAAAGTTATATACCTGTCAAGATGAGACAGAAGCCATTCAAAAGCTTATACTGGCTGTTGTGTTCCCCTTTTGCTGAGAAGGAAGTAAAAGGATTCAGTCAGTGCAGGAAAATTAAACTATGGTGTGAAAAAAATTATTCGTATACCCCTGAATTTCTCTCTTCATATCGAGTTTATGGTTCTGCCAACTGTATATATTATAGTATATAAACTGTGTAGCTGGGGGTGGGGAGGGGGGAGAGACAGAGAGAATTACTTTTTTGTTCTTGAAGTAATACAGATGTATGTCTAGGGAGGATATACGCTATGTTCTAAAATACAAAACAGCAGAGCAGAGGAGACAAGGGGAGGGAGGAAAAGAGAGTCCTTACAGAGTGGTAGTTACAGTTTGTTCCAGATTAAATACTTTTAAAAATGAAATTGTGTTTCTGACTAGTGACGGTATCCCATTCAAGGGCATTTAAATTTCCATTTCATGAGTATTTTTAAAGCTATAATTTACAGCCTTATTAGTTTTAATGCAGCACAGTTCAGATTCATCACTGATTGAATGATAGTAACATTGACTTGTTAGGACACAATCTATTGAACCTTATATAGGTAAATTTTTTCTATATAACAAAGCGATTTCTGTTTCAACAAAAGCACAATTTTGCCAATATAATGGATAATAAGTAATTATAATAGCTGGTATGACCTTTTAGAATATGTGCCTTTTAATAAAACCTACAAACCACTAAATAGTTTTAAAAAAGCTTCATCTGTGTGGACATATTTTTAATATAAGAACACTATGGCCATAGCTACTTATAGGAGGAACACAGCTTCTGTCACTAGAGCAATCAAATGGTTAATTACATGTTTGTTGTTCCTGACACAAAACATTCTGACAGAACAACTTTACCTTCAAGAGATGCCTATCCTATATCTCTTTTATCTTCTTCCTTGTCTTCTTTTTGCTAATATATTTCTAATGTAGTGAGTAATTGAAAAACGTACCAGAAGGAAGATTTGCCAAGTATACAAACCCTGGCATAACTGTTTCCCACAAATGCAGTAAACATCTACTGCTTTTTTTTTTTTTGCGTGTGTGTGCGTGTGTGTGTAATTCACATAGACTTTTCAACAGTTTTCTGTTTTCTCTTTTTTTCCCCACAAATAAAAATATATATTTAACCAGCTGATCAGTGGCAGACAATGCTTGTTTTCCAATATAACGATTTTTTCCATCTGTTCTGTTTTTGTTTTCCTAGGAAGTTGTTAGCTAATATGTGATATACATTCTGTCTCTTACACAGAGCCTTTTTCCTGTTTTGTTCTTGAACTGAACCATGTATATATTAACTTTCTTTCATTTTCTTTATCTTAAGGGACTTAGCATAATTAAAATGATAGTTTTCAGAATGCCCTCCTACCAGAAAACTCTACTGATTGCCTTTGTAACACTACCACAACTGTTTGGTAAAACAGATTTTATGCCGTGTAATGACTTCCTTGACTGCTCTTGGAGACCTCACTTTCTGAGTAACATGACAATAAAATCTCATAAAAGAAAGTCCCTTCTATTTCCTCTCTTAATGAACATTTATGGCGATGAAGAAATTTTACCTGTCACGCCATCAAGCTACATCCGTATTCTGTCATTATTTCTGAGATTGCTGCTTTGCAACTTGGCTCAGAGCATGATTTGCTCTGCGAATAAAAGGAGGGATAGTCACTCTGTTGTCAATAAGGTTTTTCTGTCACATTAAACTCTATCTGAGGTAACCCAAATATCTTCTGAGTATTTACTATATAACTCAGGAACTGTTATTGTTATAATCACTTTGTGTTTTATGACCTAATTGACTTATATTCTTGATGGGAAGGCAGGTTTTCATGAGCTTCATTTTAGAATTACCTCTGCTTACTCAGCAAATACAGACGGCTTCGTACCTGAAATTTTAAAGTATGTTAGAACCTTGCCATCTCTTTCTTGTTTTCCTTCCTGTTTTTCTCTCATCCAACAGGGAAGAAAATAAAACCACTTTTTGTCTCAGCAGTTTAAGCTTCTTCTATGGCTTTTTTCTTCGGTTCACACAGCAAATGTTTGAATGAGCTTTGAAAGAGCTCTCTCATTAGGTCTTCTGAAGATAATTACATTGTTTTAGAAGCTCTTCTCATTCTGAGATCCAAATTGGCTTGTGAAATTTTCTGATAGCTTTGTAGGTAAACAGTATGGGGTTTTTAATGTTCATGAGAAAGTGCTTTTTTTGCTTGTGCCTTTTAAAACTTACTAAAGCTGCAGAGCTCGCCTGAACTGTTCACTGCAGCTCCAGTTACAATTCTAGAGTTATAGAGCTCTAGTTATTGTGGTATTTTTGCTTTCTAAACCATCCTTGAAGTTTTATTAACATAGTGTAAATACTTTTACAGTCTTTAAAGCTACCTCTGTTTTTTTTTCTGTGTGTTTATTTCTCCTAGATGTAAGGCTAGTTAAAAATGGAATTGTGACTTGGAAAGATAATTCAGTTTTTATTTCTAAATCCCAGTTTAAAATTACTATATTCTTGCGTAGCAGCGTTTTAAAGGCAGGGGAAGAAATACCATGGTCTGCATGTGGTACTGAGGTTGAAAATATTTTTGAAAAAAAAGGAGGGGGAAGGGAGAAAGGGAGGGAAACAGGACTTTAGACCAGGTGTTTTACTTGAGACTGACAACTGTTTTTAAAACATTGCTGACCCTTTAAGCCCGTATCCTAGCATAATATATGTTTATGTGATACATTGCAAATAGAAAAAGAGAAGATTCTCTAAATATTAGACTAAAATGGGAACTAACTTAGACAGAAATATTATAGCGAGATTTACCAAACAATGTCTGAAAAAATTACCGTAACTACTACAATGTCATGACAGAAGTGGAATAGTTTTATTTAGAGGGACGTTTTTTCCATATGGACTTGAACTAAAGCTTACTGAACTCAATGGAAAGACTCAAATTTTAAATAAAGGCCCAGACGAGGTGCCTCTAGCAACTTAAAGCATTCTAAATTACATAGCTTAGGGTTTTTATTTTCCCTCTGATTCACAGCTTGTCTTAACTTTCTGTATTTGCTAATCTCATTGCCAAAGTAGCATGATATGTTGGGATTTGAGAAACTTTTAGATGTTATCTCTGTTCTCATTGAGGAAAAACAACATCTAATTGCTTATAATTTGTAAAGAAGTTTTGAGTAAAAACTAAATGTCCATGGAGTGAAAATAATGGTTCTCATTCTGCATGAAACCAATTAATTTACAAGAATTTTTTCATGTAGAAAGGCAACCTAAGGGTTAATTCTGACTTCAGTGAACTTAAATTTCAATGCAGTTATGACGAAGAATGACCATTATTCAAAGAGGGCACTTACAGGAAAGTCTACTTTGGTATGGAGATTCTGTGTCATGGAAATGGCTTCGATAACCCTCATGGGTTCGGTCCTGGAATGAAGGATGTTGGTTGTGGTTGTGATGATGACTTTGAAAGAAGCAGAATTTCATGCCCTCTCTGAAAGAGAGAATTGCTAATAGAAGCAAGCCTAAGAAGGGTACTATCCATTGCAAATACTCCATTAATGTAACTCAATGGAAACGTAAGAAATTCTTATGATTTTCTTCCTTCAAAACAGTATATATTCAGTCAGTAAAAATTTTACAATACTCGACAAAATTGACTCCAGTGTTTTTTTCACCAGAGCTTTGCTCCTAAAATATGCCATAAATATATCGGGTCTCTGTGAAGGGCAAAAAAATTCAAGCACGTAATCAAGGCCAAGAAATAGGCAAGTGAGAGAAACAGAATGAACAGAGAATTGCTGGCCTGTGTTCATTGCATGTTCCACGGAACAAGAGTTTGCCCACTGTACTGTGCACAACCAACTGATCAAATTACTGACAATTAATAATAATTAGTGTTTCAGTAATTCATTCCACATAAGACAAAAGAAAAATTATATTAATTTTCCCACAGTGTTTCTAACTTTGTGATATTGCACATGTACAGTTACAAGCACACATACACACATATAAATAATATTTTTAATATGCCATGTATGTTTTTCATAGGTCAATAAAGAATTCTTTTGCCTACATACATGCACAAATACAAAAGCTAGCATTATTCTTGTAGCCAATCTTATACTTCTGTTGAAATTTTAGCTGTTACAGTTCTTAATTTTTGAAGTTTTCACATTTGGAATTTTCATGGTGCATAAACATGTTTTTGCGTTTGTGTTCCTACATTTATTTTTAAAGACTATGGATTAAAAGAGGAGCAAGACAGGAGTTACATTATTTCAGTCATAGTCAGTACAGTTTGTGTAGGTGGTCCAAAGGATGAAGTGTTGTGTTTGTTCTGAGCTGATATATGAGGCCAGCATGCATCTGGTATGAGCATTTTTGTCTAGTGTAGAAAAGAGTGATCTGGCTAGTGCTTACATCCCAAACCCTGTAAAACAGGGACCATTTACATCTGGATCAACAGGCAGTACCTCTAGAACAAGTGCCATAACTGTTCAGCTGCACACTTAGCCAAATAACCTTATGCATGGAAAGCCAAAGTCAAATGAAAATTTACACTTGGATACAGTATAGGTACTCAAATGTATTTTTGAACCACAGCATTTATGCATGAATATATTTAAGATGCCAGTCCCTGGGATGAGAGTGTCATTTGCTTCCTTAGCTTCAGAAGCACCCTCACAGGTGTTGAATACACCTCACTTTGTCTCTGTAATGCAGTCCCTTAAATGCAAAACCCACATGCTAAAGTAAGTTTGACTTGCAGGGCAAACTGCCAGAGAAAGGAAAGAGATGGTCACTCATTCTGTAACGCACCTCATCTTACGCAGGTACTGCAATTCACACATCACCTTCACATCATGCAACAGAAAGCTTGCAGATGCCCAGACCTGGAATACAGATCCAGTGATTAGGTTGTGTGTAGGAGGAAGTCTGTCTGCCTGACACACAGAGCCAAGTCCAGAGCTACTGCCGTGACATACATGTTAAAGCAGTCCTCAGTGAGTAAGAAAAACAAGGAAAGGCTTGGTTTTGCTCAAGTCAGCATTAAATCAGAGGAAATAAGTGAGTAAAAGATGCTTCCCAGAAATAAAGCAAGTGTCAAAAAGAAAAACAGCTGCATACACGAAAAATTCTCAGGCATCATAACTGGCTTCCTCTTTGATTTCTCATTCCATCCCTTTTGGTAGTACTTCTGGAGAAGCTTAAGGGCTTTCATTCAACATATTCCAGAGTTTATTTGCTCTGATGAAGGACTACATATTTTCTAGAGTGCATTCTGTCTTTTACAAAAGAAATAAATAAAAATATGTGACGGGAAGTCAGCCTGAAACCTCAGAGGTGAATTTCACTCTGAATAGGAGGGCTGGTTAAAGTTTAGGCCCCCTCATGGAAGATTCATACCATGACCATGGGATTATCTCTGTGAGAGTGGTCTTTGTTTTCTAGCAGTGGGACCACATGCTTTCTCCAAAGGATGCACATTCATACAGATTCAGGCAGTAAGTAAAGCAGAAAGGGGCAAATATTTCTCCCACTGGCTTGTTAAATAGTGGGAAAATGGTGACAGAAAAAGAGACATTAGCCCAGTTCCTCTCTTGATATCGTTGCTCTTTTTTCCCCTGTGGAATTCATCTGTCTCAGTGTTTTATATATTTAAATTACTCAAGATTTATGTGGGAGAACTGGATTTAATTATAATTCTTTGAAAATATACTGAGGCACCTGACAAAAAATATTTTAAGATCACTTATGTGACTGGATAGTTGTGGATTTATTTTAGATAATTTATGATTTAAGAGGATGGTAAGATATGGAAAATATCAATGAACTCTGAATTTTGAATTTTCTCATACAAAGAGTAAAAAGCTGTTTTTCTCCTCATCACACAATTAACTCCTTTACAAACAATAGTTAACTAAAGACCTATCTTTTTTCCTTTAAAGAGCAGCTTTTCAATGTCATGTGCTTTTTAAATATAGAGGTTTGTTAATTCCTTAATTGTATATTGTATACCATTACTGTTAAAATGTAAGCAAATGTAATACACAGTGTTCAATTTTATATACAGAAGTTTTTGCAATATTTTCAGATGTACTGTTCTGGGTCACTCCAAAATTACTAGAAATTCTCACTTCTGTTGTACTTTATCTAAAACAGAAGTATCAGATTTCAGTGTCTTATCGGACATGTTCACTTCCAGATTGTCATTACAGTTACTTACCTAAATTTGAAAGTAGGCCTTTTCCCTTTCCTCTCTTAGCTATCTACTTACCACACCTCCGTCATCATCATGGAGACCTTAACAAAAACGACCTAGAGAAATTTAATAGAATTTTCCTTCTTGTGAAGTAATCCTCCATTTGTATGGCCAGCTGTGATATTCTGTCAGACACACAAAGCAGTTCTAATAGACAACTGACAGCTCAAGATGTTCCCTTTTACCACCACATTTTTGCAATTTAAAAACAGAGTTAAGCTTTTTATTGGAGGAATAAAAATTTGTTCCACCTGATAAGTCACCAAGGAGTCCCTGTTGGTATTTCAGTGATGAGTATTCTGGAAAATATTAAGAAAAAATTCTATGTTTCTTCAGATTATCTGACCCACTCCATTGCAGTTCCTATTTTGGTTGTTTGTAATTTTAATTATGAATGCATGATTTCATAGGAATAGAAATTAATTCCATGCAAAATAATGCTGACTCTGATCTTCCGAAAATCTAAGTTCAGTTGTTCTGTAAAATTTCATCATCATTTCCATGTTTTGTATTGAAATAATCCTGCTTCACTACAATGTCTTCTAGGATGGGCTTTAAAAATAGGCTCATGTTCCCATGCTATGTTGATTCAGTGTGGATAAGCACCATAAATACTTTATTTCTGCAGCAAAGGCTTTTATCAATGGAGATGTTATCATTCTCATAGGGAATTGGAGTGTTGTCACTGAATTTAGTGGACATCCTGATACATTTTATGGAAACTGCAAGGTGCTGAATGCCATTTTCTCATAGAAGATGAAGAGAACAGAAAGATCATAACACCTCAAGAGATCAGAACTCAATAGAAGATGTAAAATGTGTGCAAAATACAAAATTTAGTAGTGTAAGGATTCAGTCCTGAAAGTCTTGTCTACATCATTCTTCCTATTCCTTTAGTGATTCATAGTGATAAACATGGCATGAAGAAATAAGTCAGCTGGACTAAGGAATAAAGTAACTTTACATGGTCCATTCATTTCTGCAAGAATGGATTTTAAAATATTGTAATATATATTGTATAACTTTTATGTGCACTACTGAAGAGTGTATGTTTTCTTACTACTGCATAATTTGTCACACTTTCTTATTTGTAGTCTGTACCACATACTGTTTACTGCTTTGGGGTGGAGAATACGAAAAACTGAAGGGGGATGTAAATAGGCATATTTTATATTACTTTCAAAATCTAGCAGGCAACACTTTTTGTAGGGCCCAATTTTTCACTGTAGCAAGTAAGTCATACTAACTTTTATTGATCAGCTAACCTTAAGTGAGCTTCATTAATAAAACTTCTCTGCGCTTATCCAAGTACATATCCAAATGTATTTTAGTCTCTCAGTCCCTCTAGATTTTACGATAATGGGCAATGTAGAAAGCATTAGGCGTATCTTGCCCAAACAATCAATAATCTACTGCAAATATATAGATTGAGGAAAAAGAGGTACATGGAGGCATCATACGTAAAATACGATCCTGGGGATGGAAAAAAAAGGGCCCTTTTGGTTTTGATCATGAAACAAATAACATCCTTTAAAATGACCACTGGTCTTTTATTTCTTATTAATGCAGGGTTTTCTTCAATTCTACTTTATTGTTGTTTGTGTGAATGATATGGAAAGCCTAGTATTTTGTAGATTTCGACTGTGGCTTTTCTAGTACATATTCAGGCCTGAGCTGCTACTGGTGAAAAAAAGAAAAAGCTTTCTTAGAACGACAACGATAGAAAAAATAAATCCAGGAAAGCAACAGATTTGAAATAAAAATGTAACACCTGCCAGGCAGCTTACTCACAGTACAGACAAGGATTAACACTAGCAGTGGTGCAGCAAATACTGGTTTTAGCACACATATGTTTAAATATCATGACCTGAATACAAGAAAAATTACTTCACACACTGGCTATTTCAAATTGCTTTTGAATTCAACAACTACTCCTGGAAAAAGAAGTGTGCTCAATACAGAGACAGTGAACAGTCCAGAAGGCAAATAAACTAGAGAAGGAGTTTTTCTAGTTTGTCCTTAATTTTGGTGTAGAATATAGTTCTCAACAAGGAAAAATACAAAACCTAAGCAGTTATTTAGAATAAAGTATATAATAATTTGTCTCCATATAAGCAGGTCCCACAGATTTTCCTGAAACAATTACTGTCTTTCTCGAGGGTATTTATTCTTCCTTAGAAGGAACAGATTACCAATAAACATTTTAAAAATCAACTGAAGCTCAGGACCTTGTGATCTAGGATCCGTTGTGACTTGAGGAGTAGATGGTTTCATTGCTGAGTTAGAGTTCAGGCTTCAGGCATATGGCAACAGATGATCACCATTAGGGGCGTTAATATAAGGTTAATTGTTTGGGTCAGGCCTCTGCTGGCAGGGACTGGCTACATACAGCTGTGTATATGATTATCAGCTGAACAGGAGCCGACAGAAACAATCTATATTCTCTGCTCTGACTACCTGTCCTCCCTAGCACAGAAGGAAAACAAACTGATGAATGATTATTGAATTTGAAAGCACTAAAGCAGAAACCTTTCGGTATTTTTATCCTCAACTGGCAAGTCAAAGAAACATTTTCTTTTTGCCTTTTGACAACATAGTTTTTAATCCATGATAAGGGCTCTCAAGGCATCATTGCCATAACTTCTGTCTCTTTCTGGACTGGGAGCAATAAGTAGTACCACTTGGGTTATCTTTTCCTCCTTCTCCCACTGGTAATAAGTGGGATGGAAAAGCGTCTTCTAAACAGATGGATCTACTGATGACCAAATGATCCCTTTGCACTGAAGAGTGATAATACAGCTTTAGCCCTCCCTTATGCAGCGAAAACTGGCTTGTGGAAGAGGATCTAAGGGTAGTATTCAAGTACTAAGTGAATGAATAGCCCTATTAAAGCCCTCACACAGGTAAAGGCAGTCATTCAGCTGGTGGTAATATTTAGGAAAAGAACAGATATATGTCGTTCACATCAGGAGTTTTATCATTATTATATTATTACTATTATTATTAATTATTAGTAATAATCACTATTCACAGCTTTCAGGTGTGTTGATAGAGTTGTTGACTATTCCAAACACATTCACAAATTGTTTTTCTTCCCCTATCTCTGCAACACTCATGAGGGCATAAATGAACAAAGGAGCAGAATAACCACCTTAAATATCACAACACCCCCCAGCATGACTGGTCCAAAGAAATTCCTGTCCTGAAGATGGCTTTCAAAGGAAGCATGGACAGAGAAGACTGCAGTACTCTGGACAAAATTTATTTGACGTCATCAGTGAATGTACAAAAGATAAGTTAAAAGCACAGAAATCACAGTAATGTTTTTCAAAATGGTGGAAAATTAGGAATGTTCTTTGCTACATAAGTAAAAAGTACTCAGCCCCAAGGGTAAATAAAATATTTTACTCCAGCTCAAAGAGGGTGCAAGTTGAAAAAGAGTCACATTAGAACAAAAAAAGTAAACAAAGAGAATAATTAACAATGCTTCATTTTTCTGAAAAAAGTCTTTGGGTTAAGTTAATTTTGTTATTAATTTATCAAAGTCAATAGAGTTTTATCAAAATGTATTCTGGCTTGCTTCAACCATTTACACAAAGTGAATGCTACCATTCTGGCTAAATAAGGATGCTTTGAAGGCTACTCACACAGCTTCTACATGCAAAGTCTATCTTTGTAACATGCCGAGAGTTCTTTAGTTCAGGTTATATATTATTGCTTTAAGATTTTAGAATTTCAGCTAGAGAGAATTATATTTACGCAGTATGGTATGGCAGCTATACTTCAGTTGTGGACTCAATTTTATGTGTATCTAGTCAGTCCCTTCCAGCAAAGAGACTATGTTTAAGGAGAAAAAAACCTGTGATACTTTATTTTTCTTTTCTTTATTTTCAAATATTTTTGACCCAAACATTAGCCTCTTTTTGTCCACCTCTTTATAAAATCTTTGATCTCTCTATGGTGTAGACAGAGTACTGACTTTTTTGCTCCATGCAAATTTGAGTAGTGTTGCTAAACGTTTTAGTCATGCTTACATAAAATCTGCCAGAAAGCCTAACCTGAGCCCCTTGAGTTCAGGTGATGCCTCTTCTCCCTGACCTCTTGCACCAAACAAAGAAGGGGGAGGGATCCCTTAAAGGAGTAATAGCCACTTTCTTTTAGCCCAACAGGGAAACATACCTGTGTTTCCAGCAACGCATCTTAGGCAGTGAAATAGGCACTGGCAACAAAGTCTTAGGGTGGGGAAGAGTGAGGAGTACTTTTTAAAAAGACCTTGCACATGCACATACAAACACTGTCTGCAATAATGGAAATTGAGCGTCATCCGGTGAGGACACATTTATTAGGATCTGGATGTAAATGAAACACACTGATGGGAATAAAACAAACAGAGATAGAAGAAGGAGAGAGGGACAGTAATAACAAGATGAATGTCCAGTTGCACATCTTGGGCAAGAACTCATTTGTTGTTAGGCGAAAAATTTAAGTGATTTCAGAAAACCCTTGAAGATGGCATTATCGACTGACAATTTGTGACAGGTACCACAGAAGTCCAAGTAGTTAAAGAGCTCCAAAACTAGCAAAATCCATCAAATTCTCCAAGGAGCATAATATTGTTCTTCTGTGTAAACAGTCCTCTTATTCCTTAGCTTATGGGCCAGGTTATAACTCTCATTAAGTCAATCATCATCAGCTGGGCTTGACCAGCAAGTAAAAAGAAGAAGGCAATCTGCCATTATGTAGGCATTAGTCTAGAGTGAACTATTATCTTCAACACCCTGTAACTCAAAACATAACTACTTAGATTGCTCAGATAATAACTGTGGCCAGCCAGCCATTTGCAGTTACTATAGCTGCTGGCTTCAGAAGGCAGACAAATATATTAAATCTCTATTAGAGCATTCCATCATAAAGTGCACTCAGCTGCAATACCCTGTCTTTTCTCTTAACACCTCTAAAGAGATACATGAATGCCAGACAGTGCTGTGGCATGGATGGTATTGTCATTTCATTATTTGCAGTTGGACCATAATGGTATGTAATTTATATCCACTACCGAAAAAAGAATAATACAAATAAAGATAATCAGTAAATGCATAGGAATCACACAGCTTGTAGAACTGCTGTTGAGGGTAATTGTATATTTCATTGCTCTCTAACACCCTGGGACGCTTAATACTCTGTCTTCTGCAGGGTGACTTCACTTTATTTAGTACAACTAATTTCAACTGGACAGAAGCACAAGGCTACCTTCACTCAGCAATGGAACATATCACATTCACATCTGTAGTACTTCAGGGCAGTTCTGTCTTATGTTATCAGAAATGGATGTGTTTTGCTTATCCAAGTGTCTACAAAAGAGTTAATAACTGCTTTTTTAAGGCAAACTGTTTTTCTTAAGGCAAGCAGAAGTGAACAGCTACTTTGCATAAAATTGCAGAGATTTATACTTTCAAAAATCAGTTTTGTTTCTGATACCAATTCATAGAAAACCTCCCCTTCTTTGTTCATTCAGATACTCTTTTGTTATATAAAATACATACAGAATCTCATTTAATTTCCCAAAACCCAACTCATATACAAATATTTATTTGGCTTCACCCTCATGAAGATAACTCATTCTAAGTGAAAGTTGTATTAAAAAACATCTTTTACAGAGGATTTCTCCTTGCTTAAGAAAACATTTATACTGAAAAATGTGGTGTGAACTGCTTTCGTTCATGTCTTTTTTTTTCCTCTTGTATGATTTTTGATCTCTCACAATATAACCAGGTAGATCATTTTTCATAACTTCCTTCCCAGAAGAAAAGAGCTAATAGGAAATATAGGAACAGTAAAACCCTGATTCATTCTGTTTGAAGGAATTGTTTTCTCAGTAAAATTACATACTACTTATTATTCTATTATGCACATTGTCTTATTTTCCTAAAGAAATAAACCCAGAGAGGGAGGAATTAATCTAGTTTGAAAGAATAGATATCAAGACTCAAATTATTGAGTGGCTCTGCAATTTACAAAGTTTGGCACCATGACATTAAAGCAATGGGTACTTGAGAAATCTAGGTAGACAACTAGAGAGATAGGATTAGAGAGGAGCAGTTCAAACCATTCTTGCTAGATTTATTTCTTCTGGCAAAACCATGCTCCTGGTGCTGTCCTTATAAGCAGGCAGCAGGTGTGCACAGGTTGACCTTCCAGATCAGTCAGATTAAGAACATAATATTTTCTACAGAGTTAATGCTGAGATGATGTTAATTACTTAGCAGATCCTAAATCCCACAACTGATTTTTTATCATTCTGACAGAACAACGGAATGATAAGTGCAGTATAGAAGAGCTGGCAGGAAGCTATCTGGCAGGTTCTCAAGATAGTATGCAATTAGGGGAAGAAAAAAAAAAAAAGTGAAAAATAAAATCAGAATGTTCTTTGGGCTTGTTTCCCAACCAGATCACTTTTGAAGTGTCAACCAGCTCAACTCAGTGAAACTGAGTATTAATAAAATAAAGTGTGCATTGCTCATTTGTAAATGTTGATGAAGGCTTGAAAGACCCTACAGTGCTCCTAATGGATTCAGTGAAAGCAAGGAAATCTGGATCAAGATTTGCAGATCTGGAGTTCAAAAGTAAGGCCCCTCAGTGAGCTGACCTTCAAAAATACTAAGTAGCTCTCCTAGTTGCACATGACTTGGTATGGATGTGCATTGTTTTTAGAAACCAGAGCACTAATATTAGCTCTCAGAAGAAAGCAGTTTTGAAATACTTAACATTAATAATGGAATAACCATCTCCTATGTGTAGAAATGGTCTACAAAAAGTGCAGTTCAGTTAGTTAAATGATGCTCATAGAAACTAAATTGGCACCTTCTCTTGCATTACTTCCTGCAGTCTTCCAGGCCTACAGTTAATATACCTTAATATATGTTTCTGAACCTAATTCCTCCTGAACATGCAGCACTCAAAGACGGACAGTAATATACAGTCACCCCTTCACCATGCACCAAGGTATTAACTTATCACTAGGATAAAAAACCTGCTGCTTTGATTTTATTGCAGTTGAGCATTAAACGCTCTAAAAAATGATTTCCCAAGCAAAGCAATGACAGATGAGAAAAAAATGGGAGAAAAAATATTACATTGATTACCAAAAAAAAGAGACTTGTGTGCGGTCAGGGTATATGTGAAAGCTCTAACTGCAATGCTTGATACAAATAGATATTCCAAGATTTTCTGAATCATATTCTCACATTAAAACGTTAGTGGCCCATCATTGTTTGCAATGAGCAACATGCCTGTTCATGCCCAGCCCTGCAGCTTTTCAGATGGGTTAATGGGCATGAGAAAAAAGTTCAGGTTGAGATTTTTAGCTCTTTTGGCAGTAGTGTTACGTTGTCATTTTGTGCTGAGAACCTGTCTAGCCTCTGAGTGTTTCTGGAATTGAAGCAAATAAGAAAAATGTGCCCCAAAAACATTAGAGTGGATATATTCAGGGAATAAGTTGGTTTACACCCGAGCACGCCACCGTACTCTGTGAACATTACTTGCAAAACACAGGGCATTATATTGCAGGGCAATATAATGTCAATTCATGATCCGAAACAACACAGCTTCAACTCTTTAACAGAACTACTTAACAGCAGAAATATACTGAGCCTTGGTAACAGAGGGTTAACGTGAAGAAATTATTTTATTGTAAGCCTTGCAAATTTTAGTGAGATTTTTGCCCTCTTTTCTGGGCTTACATTAATACATTAGTCTCAGTGTTTATTGCTTTTAATAAGCATGAATTCCTACACTTGTAAGGAGGTTATAGAAAAGCTTGAAAATGTAACCTGAGTGCATTTTACTAATTTAGAAAGTTTAAAGAATGAACTAAACTAACAAAAGATAATGCTTTGGAACATCTCATGGTTTTGAGAGGCTTACTGAGTTTTAGATCCTTGAGGATAGCAAAATTAGCATAGTAATTTTTTACAATGTACTACATATCAAATACTTCCAGACAAGGAAAGTGATTTTAGAACACTTGAAAATAATTATTTTTATCATATCCATATAATTCAGGAATCATATGGAGTAGGAACTCAAACAATACTTTATGGCAAAATATTTCTTGAGCACCTAAGGAGTTCTTCCATTTTACCCATTAAAAAAATATGATGTCTAACAGAAAATGTAATACAAATAATTTAATGAACACACATCACAGGAAGCAAAGATGCTAATCCTAAAATGCTGCTGATAGGAAGAAGGGGAAATTATTTTCGCACCTCAGAAAATATTCCTTAAAATTAGTTATATTTTTTATAAACTTGAGACTGGAAGGTAAGTAAGACAGAAATATCTGTGGGAACAGAACTGTAGAGAGCTTATCCCACAGCATCCAGGAGCAGTTAAATAAGAACTGACCTGAATGGAGCAAAAGGTCTTCAGCACGAATTTCCCTCATTACAGCTAGATGCTCTGGTCACCGGCTGTGTTTACCTGTGGCAGAAAAGGTCATGGATTCTTTAAATAATTGAACAGAGACATTGGGCCAGAAAATTAGAAGAGGTGATTCATTGGTCCAATGATTAGGACATTCAGCTTGGGTACAGACGACCTAGTTTGTATTATGACTCAGGCAGTCAATGAAGCCAATGAACCTCTAGCTTCAAATGAAGCACATGAGCCAGAGGATAGCAAAGGCTTCTGGATGCCTCAGGAGGTGAGCAGTGTTCACCACAGCAACTTGGAGAAGGCAAGACTGAAAACACAGCAGTGGAATGACTCAGGCTTAGTGCTCGGACATGTAAGACTAAGGTTTAAATTTAAATATCCAGTTTGGATCCAAAGTTATAAGGGAGAGTTACTCATTTTCTTAGAAGGTGTCATTTTCCCCCAGGTTACTATAGGGTGTTGCTATTTGTATTAATTCTGTCATAAAGAATGTCTGAATCTGTACCACAAAAAGCTTGGATTTTAATGGCTTCATATTTTCATGCTTTAAGAGAACTTTCTTTTCAGGGTTTAATGCAAGAAATTCCATTAAAATCAGAAGCTTCTGGAAGTTATAGGGAAGAAATTACACTTTAATCCAGCATTTAATTGTTTTTTTCTCATTATTGAACTATTAATGATTTTTTAAAATGATGAATTTTTATAAAAGAGGTAAAAAAACCCTGTTCATTGCCTGAATGGAGAGGGCTTTGGTATGTAAGTTTAAGACTACCTACAAGCATCCTAGAAAGAAAGAAGGACAAAAAATAATCATACTACTTAATCAAAAAAAGTGCCTGTGCAAGCACATCCATACTATAATGGTAGTCTGCACTTTGAGGCTAGTCATGGAAATGTCCAGATCACATTACTGTCAAAGTAAGTAGTACAGCTGTGGGTAGATCTAAACATAATATAACACAACAATCCAATAGACTTTTAAAAATGAATAAAGGCATAGCTATAAGATGCTCATATCTTGTTACTGCAGATCTCTTAAAACTACATTATGGCATAAAAATTGGATAAACTAAGAAATGTTCCTATAGTTAGTCCATTTTCCCAGCTGTAAGCCTCTTCCTTAGTGCTAATGTAAAAATTCAGAAGGATGAGTGGCATCTTGCAGTGGATGAATGAAGGAAGCGAGCAAGAAGGAGGCCTTTCTGCGGAAAGCAGCACCTTTTTGTTGGTTTCAGCAGAAAAAAAAAGGAAATAAAACATATATTTATAAACAAATACAATGTAATATATGTGTATCCGTATGTGTATATATATACATACCTATGTTGAATTTTTTAGTGACAGAGACTAGAGCCAGACACTGAGAAGCTCAAAACAGCATTGGGCAGTTTGGAGCTCAGAGCAGCTGGATTCATCTGGTGAGGCCAGAGCAACCCAGCAGCAGCAAGAGCAAGTGGTCATAGAAATCAAAACCCAGCCCTTAGCAATACTCAGCATAAGCAAACTCCAGTGACCGTGGGGAAGACCTCTTCTTTGCTTGCCTGGACAGGAACTTTATTAATATTAACTTGGAAGAGAAAATTAATATGTTTATTTAGGCTTGGGAACCAGTGAGTAGAACAATGAATTGGGTCAGAGAGCGGGAATCTGTTTGTCTAATTGTAAGCATTTACTACTACTGGAGGATATGCATGGTATTATTATTGATGAAACAAAGTGAAGGTTTATGCATTCAAATAATGTGATGACAAGGACAGTGGCAATTCCTGTGCTACCTCCTGGTGCTCAAAATAAATTTAGCATAGACTTGTCTTGGCACCTTTATCCAACTGTATGGTTCTCTCACCTCAGAGTATGTTTTCTGCCTCTAGTTCTGAGGCTTCTCTCAATTTTTTCATGCAAATGGAAAAGAAAGATAATTGCAGTGTTAATTACAGCTTTGTAGAGTAATGGCAAAATAACAAAGCATGGAGCAATAGCAATAAAATCTGGGTAAGAGAGTTGAAAGCAAGCCAGAATGATTTAAAAGGGGATGCTTCATTTCTCCTGGTCTAGAGGTTATTTCATTCGCCTTAGAAAAAAGGAAGCCAAAATCAATTCTAAGGACAACTTTTGTATTTCATTCAGTGGTTCTTTGATGGAAAATACATAAGTGGCTGCTGGAGTATAGGCTAAGGACAAGTTTTCCTTAGCTATTACAGGGGAATTGTGTTCACATACAGGTTTTCACATCTCAGATAAATGTTTTGCTCATGTACTTGTTTTTTTTCTTTGTCTAAAATTAGAGAAGAACATTTTCAACAGAAGAGGCAGAGAATTCCTTTATTGTTTATCGTATAACCTTCTGTTATAATGGTGATTTTTTTTCTGGAGATTGAAGATATAAGCTTGAATTTCCTGAGACAGAGGAAATAACTGAATACAGGTCTCCTCAGTCAATGCTTTATCCACTGAACTATTGTAACAAGTAGGAATGATTCCCACTTCCAGTGCAACTTAGAGGGAACGTGATAGACAGCCTTGTATTCTGTACAGACCCAAGTGATGGAGAAGGTTGCAGCACAAACTGAGACTCTCTGAGCCCCCAAGGTTCTCAAAGAAAGCACTAAGCTGTTCTTCAGTTCTGATGAAACATAGCACAAAATAAGAAGTAAACTTCTCAATGTTATTACTTTAACTGGTATATCTAAGGCAGTATGATATAGAAACTATCAAGAGCTATATACAATGTTAGATGTAACTGTTGGCACACAGTGCAGCCATTTTTTACTTAAGTTCTCAGTTAGAAATTTAAATATGCCAGAAAACTACCATAAATAATGCTAAATCGTGATAAACGCTGTCACAACGCTTCAAAGCAATGTTTGAAGACAGGGATGCCAAAAGGCAGAAGTTAGAAACTGGGTAATGTGGTGAGCTGCTATAAGAGCAGCTCTTTGGTGGCTGCTAGGCTATTTTGATCACAGGTAAGAAGCTTGCTCTTCGTCGGAAACCCAGAAAGGAACTGTATTTGGCTCTACTATCCTTAGCTGGAAATGAAACTCAGTATAGTTCTTCCGATCAATGCTAAACAGCTTTGATTAATATTGCTGCTCTGCTGAAGAGGTCAACCTTGTTCCTACTTGCAAACTTTGAGCAGTTGTAACGTACCTATTTTAACTGCATATTATAAATTTTTACTTTATAAGGGCTTAGTGATAAAAGGACTTAGGGATTCACATTGTGACATTGTGACGACAGAGATAGAACTGAGATTTTTTTTTGAGATCGAGATGCTCAGGAATCTTGTTGCAGGTTTTCTGCAGATGTAAATAGGTAACAGGTCATTCTGGTTGGGAAATCAAAGATGTACCAAAATGAATATCAGTCACACAATTTGTTTGTGTGTCAGTGGTTACATAACTTCTCATGCTGCAACCAAGCTGGTTAAATAAGCCTTCCATTTTAAGGCTGAGTGGACCTGAATTTTCTACCTCAGTAATGCACAGTACCCAAGTGGTGCACTTAGAGCCAGTTATACAAGTTTATAACAAAAAGATGGTTCATGCACCAGAGAATTAATAACTCAGTACAAAATATGAGACATCAGTGAGATACAGGTGTATGAGAATAAAAATATAAAAGAGGAAAAGTTTGGGAGAATCATAAAGTGCTTTATACACACTTTTTACCCATCTCTTGCCAAGAGTTAGAATTTGCATCCCAGTTACACCACAAAAGCAAAATTTACTTCATGTTTCCCTAGGCAAGTAAACTATCAAGCCGCAAATTTATAAAAGAATTGTCTTTATTTCAGGATTACAGAGGAGAATAAAATTATCTTCAGATTGTTTCTGAAATAACTGCCAGAAATCATCTTGTTAAAAAAAAATGTGTTGCTAAGGATGTACATTTAGACTTATCAAAGTGCTTTTCAGAAGATATTAATATCAATTCTCTTGTTCTTGCAAATTTTGAACTAACAGAAGTGTAATGAAGAATCAAATTGTTCCATAGTGATTACTTCTTCATTTGTTTTACATTATTGTTGGTCTTTTAAAGAATTGTTTCTTATTACTTATCAGTGAAGCCTTGAGAGCCTGAATAGCTCTGAAGCCTAAGTAAATACATGGTCTCTGGATTAAAAAGCAAATTATAGAGTAATTTCTTTTAATATGATTAATATACATTGTACTCAAAAGTATAGCATATAGATATATAAATGTTGATGATGTTGACGAATGTTTCACATGCTTATCAAAAGACCGTGGTTTTAGATTAAAAAATTTATTCAGTGAGTATATATTTAAGCAGACTAAAAGGATATAATTTCTCTGAATAAACATTGAATAGGCAAATATATAATTTCATGGGCAGCAAAAAGAAAGCTACATATCATTAAGTAAGAGAGGTACTGCATGGACATTCCTATAGCCTAGAAGACCAGGATTAATGATCTCTGAAGAGATGCACTGAGCATGTCTGTATACACGTGGCACTAAAAGGTTGTCTAAGTACTGTGTATTAGGTACAAAAGACAGGTGCCGGGGAGACAGTCATTCTGTTTCTCTAACACCTCTCTTTTGAAATCATCAGATCCTGTGAATTCATTAAGGATTTAAAAAGTCCTTAGTAGACTAGAAAAGAAATATTATCTAGTTGTATAATATTTTTATTTGAACTCAGTTACTCAATTGTCACTGATGTCAAGACTTGTTTCAAAAAAAGCTAGATTCCAAGTGTTCACGTTTCTTCTACTGACTTCTCAGATCTTCAGAAACACTTCTAGAAAAAAAAGCATTATAATACTCACATGATTTCTACCAAATTTTCAGTTTCCTGAAATTTTATCAGTAGCAGTAGAAACCTTTAAACTGGACATCACAAATATATTCTTGTTGTTGCTTTGCCTCACATTTTTTAAAATTAAACTATGAAGCAACAAAAGAGGTCAAAGTAAACTCAAAATAATATTGCATTGACATATGTTTGCAAGTAGATGTTTAAAGGTAGTTTATGAAGGTTACAGAGTTTGTAACAAATGGCATTCTGAGTGGTCCCCTGTTGCTTATGAAGTTAGAAAGGCATTCCCTATGGCTGCATAATTTCTTTCAAGACTCTTATAGAATAGTACACATCTCCAGTTTAATATAAACATGACTCTTCAACAGCAACGTATAAAATACCTAGCTCTCTGTTTGTTGAAATAATGGTTAAGGTGAATCCAAATGTTTTGGCAAGATTTCTAGGTTCAAAGACAGAAATGTATTTCTCCATAAAATAAGTCATCCACAGCTATTAACCCCCTAAAAATGTAAAAGAAATAGAATACCTCTTCAAAAGATAGTCTTTATTGCTGAGTTCTCAGTAGGTTTAAGATATAGTAATAGAATTTAAGAATTTTGAATTTCCTTTTTTTATTTGAGTTTGCTTTTGGAAGCTTCTAAGCAAATATACTGACTTCAGCTTGACCACCCTGACTTCTCACGTAGATGTCTTGATGACTAGTATATTTAAAAGAGATGACAAATTGAAACCCTTAGTTGCCGTCACAGGTAAGTTTCTGCCACAACTCTGTATTTGGCCCTCAGATTCTTTGAAATTCATTCTATATCTGTCCCTTCACTTCCTGGCAAAAAAAGATTTAAAAAGCTCAGCCAAACCAAAACCCAGGAATAACCCTGAGATCTTCAGCATTCATATCTTAGTGCATAGTCACTAAAATTAAATGTTGCTAACGTGTTTCAGAATAGAAGATGATAATGTTCCCTGAGTAAGCAAAAATAATTCTGAATTCTATATTGAATTTTATCATGGGATATAATTGAGTCACCAATTTAAAAACATCTATTTATACATTTGACTTATTGCTGAGGCTTTTTATAGTTGAATACTGCAAATGACCAAACCAAGTCATGCCAAAAGGCAATATTAAAACCTTGACAATTTCTATTTAATTGTTTGCCTCTCTGTATATGTAAAAACCCCCGGGATTTAAGCTTGGCTATTCAAGACAGATACAAAGACTTATGCAAACTTTAAAAAGAAGAAATCTTGAGTTTGAGTATTTTGAAAATATTTTGTTCATTAACAATTATTTCTCAGGCTTGGTTTCCAAAAGTCTCAGTAAGCTGTAAAGTATTATATTTCTGTTTCTGAAAAATGGTTATGACAGTTCTAAAGTAATCCTTTTGAGAAGTGTCTCAATGAAGTTTCATAAAAATAGCATAGATCTGGCTGTTAGTCTTAATTAGGAAAAGAGAGAAATCCCACAAGTGATTAAGTATATCCCAAACATTGTATACTGGCAGCTAGTGCAGACATCACAAATAATGAACTGATGCAAGTGCCCTTGACAATGCTAAACAGAAAGAGTAAGGCAAAAGTTATATAGAATTTACTTAAATAAAGCTCTACCAGAGGAAATGTTTGAGGTCATCAGGATTTCATTTTCGTCTGAGGCTCTTCCCTCCAAAATTTCTCTTTACTTTATGCAACAGAAGCCCTCAGGGGTTGGTCCTGGGGCCAGTACTGTTCCACACGTCTGTCAGTGACGTGGACAGTGGGATCGAGGGCACCCTCAGCAAGTTTGCTGGTGACACTGAGCTGTGTGGGGCAGTCGACACAGGGGAGGGAAGGGATGGCATCCACAGGGACCTGGACAGGCTTGAGAGGTGGGACCATGCAAACCTCATGAAGATCAGCGAGGCCAAGTGCAAGGTCCTACACCTGCATTGGGGCAATCTCAGGCACACCCACNCACAGGTTGGGAAGTGATTGAGAGCAGCCCTGTGGGGAAGGCTTGGGGGTGATGGCTGATGAAAAACTCACCACGAGCCAGCAATGTGCACTCCCAGCCCAGAAAGCCAAGGGATTCCTGGGCTGCATCCAAAGGAGCATTGGCCAGCAGGTCAGGGAAGGGGATTCTGTTCCTCTGCTCTTCTCTTGTGAGACCCCACCAGGAGCACTGTGTCCAGCTCTGGGGTCCCCAGCATAAGAGGGACATGGAAATGCTGGAGCAAGTCCAGAGGAAGCCACAAAGTTGATAGGAGGACTGGAGTATGTCCCCTGAAAAGATGGGCTGAGCAAGTTTGGGCTGTTCTGGAGATAAAAGGATTGTGTGGGGACCTCCTAGCAACCTTCCAGTATCTGGAAGGGCTCGTGGACTGTCAGGAGCTGTAGTGATAGGGCAAGGAATAAAGGGTTCAAAGTGAAAGAAGAAAGATCTAGGTTAGATACATGGGAGAAATTCTTTACTGCAAGGGTGATGAGGCACTGGAAGAGGTTGCCCTGAAAAATTGTGGATGTCCCAACTCTGGAAGTATTCAGGATCAGGTTGAATGGGGAATTGAGCAACCTGGTCTACTGGGAAGTGTCCCTGCATCTGGCAGAGGGGTTGGGATGAGATAATCTTTAAGGTCGCTTCCAATTCAACCCATCTTATGATTCTATGATTCTATAAAGCAACCACAGTCCTCAGCCTCTGAGGTCTTTGAGACTGTGGTTAGCATCAAGTATCACTCTCTGTTTTTCTGCTTTTAAAAATTCTCTGCAACCTTTAGAGATCAAGAATACTAAATGCAGGGCTACTACTGCAAAACCTAACTGAAAACTCATGTTAAATAGTACTAAAAATGTGGTGAAAACCAAACTCCAACTGATGAAGCATTGCTTTGTGAAAATCTCATCCAGCAGTAATTATTCCTTTCTCCTTTTGTTCCTCATTACACTCTATTAAAAAAAATGTTTCACAAGAAACTGTCTATGGCACAGTAACACCTGAAAGTGGTTGTAGATCTAATCTATCTTCATTAAACTTCATTCACTGAGTTGACATCTTACTGTAAAATTGAGATTAAATACTTCATTTCACTTCTTGTGTTAGCACAGTGATAGCTCAACGACAAGATTTCTGGCCCCAAATACATTGTTTCACAGAGGTAAGCAACTTCCTTACCTCTCCCAGATCAAGTAGAGTAATCCTGTTTTTAGACCCACCTCGGTGGGGTGCAGTGTTCATTCCCTTTAGTGTGAAAAAGGGCGTTGCATTCAGACTGCAGCAATGACAACAGGAACTGCTGTGGCAGCCGTGGCAGCCATAAAAAACAGAGTGCTATAGTTAGATCAGTGTCCTGTTCCAACACTACCAAACAGCAGTCATTTGGTGAAGCTTATAGGGAAACCACACTCAAGTAGTGATTCTTCTCCAAGATTCCTTTTCCACCTTCAGCAGTCACTGGCTTAGAAAACTTCTGTCAAAAAGATGATGATATCCTGACACTCGGAAGGTAATCTGGCTTTTTGCAACAAGTAACATTGAATTATGAACCAGCTTTGTTGGACTCATGCGTCTACTCTTGACCTTCACTTCACCTCACAAGAAGACAGGGGTGTTCAGATCAAACCCACAGAGATTATCATTGTGGGTTCAACGACATTAATCAGAGAATATGAAAAGGTCTCATGCCACAGGCATCTTTCCAGTTTCTGGGTACTTTAGTCTTAGGGTTCCCACTGAATGAAATGTGAATCTGAACTCATTCTGAGGAATTCATTTCCCTAAAGATTGTCACTATGCCTTAAAAGGCTATGAGTAATTATACAACAGTTTGTTTCTGTCATCAGCTGCTTTGACGAAAGACTTTCTTTTTATACAGATGAAACAGAGAAAAAAAAACCCAACCCAAACCAACAAACTCCAAACCATAGCAAGAACAAGGGCAACAAATGAATGTAAAATGCACAAGAGATGGATGGTTGTTGTACCTTTGTACATTGGAATAAAAGAGATTAAAATTAGATTTCTATACTCTGCAGTGATATTCCACAGATGTAATTGCTGTTCTTATGATTCCTTTTACATCAGTGGACACTAAGATCCTGTCTGTGATGTCTGCTTTGGAGATGCTAGTGCTCATGTATATGATAAACGATCATTGCAAGGCTTTATATGCACTCTTTCCCTGGAACTATTCACATTCATGTCCAAGGTGTATCTCAATACCATGCTACAGTTATGTGAAACCCGGTCCAAAGGCATACAAATGTCCCTGCACTTGCATTTAAATCTGTTAATGATACAAGTGCATTATGATCACAGATGACTAAGAGATTAGGAGATAACCTGACCTTGGTAGCCAGCAAAAGAGGGTGAAGTGCTGGTGTAGTATTAGTGTAGTGTAGTGTACTGCAGCTGTTTCAGGATTCAGCATTCACGGCAATTGCATTAGAATGAACACAGATCATGTGAAGATACTTTCAAAGAAGGATTAACAATCTATGATAAAATGACATGTTATTTACACCAGAGGGAAAGTAAAGAACAGATTCAAGACAGTTTGACACAATGTAATTCCAGTTAATCCACAGCAAAAGTTGCATACGTGAAACTCTGACTTTCCTTCAATATGAGATTTCATATTCCTTGACCTATTACTATTCAAACTAAATAAACTCAAATGATTCAGAATAAGATATCCAAATCCAGCATGAATAATCCACAGTTGATTAAATCAGCCTACATTTCAAACTCTTAAATTTAATTCTATACTAGACTTAATTGGGTTTTGGAATTATGTGCTGGATTTGTCTTTGATCTGCAGAAGGAGCAAAGAGTACATCACAGCACTCAAGGAAGGAGAGATGAGTACTGCTTGAGAGAGGCTAACTAAATTTCTCTTTAAACCATAAAGGCTGTGCCTTTTCAGAAATGTCCCCTTTCCCAGATGTGCCTTTTTCCACTCTCTTTTTGTTTGCTGAGTATTTCTGCAAAGGGAAAAGATACAGGTTACTTAAGGCGACCCAAAGGGACAGATTGCACCTGAGCCCCTGCCTGCACTTGTGACACAGCAGTACAGCCTCCTATTTTTCTCTGTGCACAGGCAGGCATTCTCAG
This sequence comes from Callaeas wilsoni, assembly GCA_013398955.1. NCBI lineage: Eukaryota > Metazoa > Chordata > Aves > Passeriformes > Callaeidae > Callaeas > Callaeas wilsoni. The sequence goes on from VWPU01016285.1 coordinate 53,606, forward strand.
GCTCCCCACAGCAAAACAGCCATCTTGTGTCATGAGAAAGAAAATAGTCTGCATTTTTATGGTTGAAGAATTGATTTCCAGAGAAGCTCATTATAAGCTTGGGATTCAGGCGTTAGTGAAGGGTTCTACTAAATTTTCTCTGTTAATGGGTTACTGAAAACTGTGTTTTCTGCTGGGAATTAGCTGAACAGTTCCTTTCTGCGCAAATAAACCCAAATTTTATTCCCAGTTCTTTCTTTCTCCAAGTCTTTCCTGTACCTGGGTTCTGATAAAATTTTATAATAATTAAAACCATTTTTAATTCTGCTCCTAGCTGTCTTTTTTTTTCTCCTTCAACTGAGAGGTTTTCCAAGGCCTCAACAGTGTGAGAATTAAAAAAAAAAAAAAAAAAAAAAATTAGACAAAAATAAGAAGAAAGGTGACAAAAATTATCAACCAATTAGAGTTTCAATCTCTGAACTCAAAAGGACCTGATTTATACTTTTCTCTCAGAAGGTACTTCAATTATTCTTCATTATTTCAGCAGAAAAAAATAGGAATAAAGCCTTAAGAATACAATATACTGAGTTCAACCCTAGGTGATAAGTTCCGGCCTCACCTGTCACATTTAGTCCAGTTCTTTTATACAACTTCTTCAGAAAATTCTCAGAAAGGTTATCACTGAGTCAGCTAACAGCTAACAACTTTGTAGTCCAGCTGAAGGTTCTAGCACTACTTCCAGAAGAAAAGGTTACTCATTTAAAATATAAGTTTAAGGAAACTGAGTTATACCTTTAATTTATTTTGCAAATATTGGATGCACAGCCACCCTTTTCTTCAAATCATACTTTATTTTAGGTCCATGCTTGCAAATGAACATTGAACTTCCAAACCAGACTTTTTGCTGTCTACTCATTACTTCTGCTATACAATACTTTGCAGTTCCTGTCTGTGCAATTTCCTTTTATTAATGTACAAACAAAACGTGATGAATTAAACATGCTATTGCATGTATTTTTTGGCAAGCATGAAAGATGAGGTAATTCAAGATGGTTATTATTTCCAGCTGTACAATGCTAGCACATAGTGACATTTAAATAGTAAGAGAGAAAGTAAAATAGGTGTCATGGTTTTAACAATACTGCCCTCTAAACATCCCAACTCACTAATTTCTACTCATTATTTTGGAGATACCATTGTCACACTGAAGTTCTGTCTCAGACTATTTAATTAATTCTGATATGTAAAAAAAAGAAGACAAAACCCAACCCTGAAAAAATGGAAAATGCTGCAGTAACTAGGTATTTTATTATAACTAGATGTTAGAACCTAGACAAGTCATGTACAGATCTCTGAGATATAAAGAATTGCTTCCAGGAAAATTCTTTTTCTTTGTTAAAGAATAGTTTAATTGTAAGAAAATGACTCATCGTTATTTTTCAGAAATCTGCAATAAACACATAGGATTTTTCATGGAATGCTATTTAGTAGAAGAGAGTTGTCAAGGTTTTCTGCACGTTCTTCGGATTTACCTTCTGTTCAAGATCATTTTCAGTAAGAAACTATTGTTTCTATCTTGATCTCCCGTCTGGCAATCTGTTGCAAGCTGTATTTTACCTGGTACATTTTTTCTCAAAAATTATGATTTTTATTACTCAACCATGCAGACAGTAGCTGAACATAAAGCAGGGAATGGTGCTGTTTCAACTAAGCAGTCCAGTGCTTGAATCATGAACTGACTGGCTCTGTGCGGAGCGAAAGGCTGGTTTAATTTCCATGTTCTTACTGTAATTCTGTGGAATTAGCCACCAAACAGAACTGTTTAAAGACCTATGGTTAATTGCAATGTGTACACTAATTTTCCATTTGAAAAATAAAACCAGCAAATACTCGGCTTGTTTGAAGTCAACAGCCATTACATACAACTATAGCAAGTATTGGATGGGGACTGTCAGCCCCTTGTCTCAGTAAATTTGGAAAAACTACTGCATGTACATGAATTTTTTATCAGTGCTTTGCAGAGGTTCTGTTCATAACAGGTGGCCCATGGAAATCACAGTAACTCATGGATTTTCATGTTAGGCACTGTTGGTTCTCCCATGTTTGCATACCCTTCAATCTGCTTTTCCTGGGAGGATAGCACACAACTCTCTTCTTCAGTGTCTTTACAGTCATAATGTTGTCCTCAGCAGTGCTCCAATCTATCCCTTCAGTTCCATACTTTCCACAAATTGCTGAAACAAAGGACCAAAGTTCAGCAATTAACTTTAAAATCTTTCTTAAGACCTCATTGCATAGACAGTGAGCAGTGATTCTTAAAGAATGTGAACATTTCACAGGTAAGAGACATGCATACCAATGTAAATGTAAAGTGATATCATTATGAATTAAATCTGCCTTGAGACATTAAATGGCATCTCTTTTGTTTATAATGTGGAAAAATCTGACATTAAAACAGACTTGCAGCACAGCACTGAGTTTCTCTTGATTTATGTAGCAAGAAAGAAACAAAGAGGAAAAAAAATGCAGCAAAACGCAGCAAAAAAATCAAGTATTGAAGTTTGTTAATGGTAGAACCTATTCTATTATTTCATTAATTCAACTCCCCAAGTGGCTATTGATATCAAGGAAAATCAAATTTCTCATCTTGTGTCCAAAAAGTAAAATATAACCCAAAAAAATACAGAAGACTGGCATATTCCTTCAGTGTTTCTTACTTCTCAAAGCAATTTGGTCATGTACACATACTTCATGAGTTCGGGAACAGCAACTTATATGGTCATCCAGTCCTTCTTCAAACATATCACTAGATCATACATTTCATTCTTTTACCACCGTGCTGAGTCTCAGAAACTTGGTTTTAGTCAAAGCACATCTTCTAAATATATATCTGAGGTCATCCTAAAATAGGTGGATTAACCACGTCCATCTAAAAAAGGTGTAAGTGACTGATTGCAATTCACTACTAAAAATATGCTATATTTCCTATCTAAATTTTTCTGGCCTCAGGTTCTTCATGTTAAACGTTGTCATTCTTTTGTTAAAAGTCTAGCTTTATGACTGTATTTTCTCCATATAAAAGCAGTTAGATACTGTAAGATATAAGTCAGCAAGAGTTTTCTTCGTGGTGTTCTTGATAAACTGAGCTCTTTTAAGCCTCCTCAAAGCTTTCCACACATTCAATCATGCAAAGGTTAATTTCTATGTCCTAATATTTTTTCGGTATCTGTTTTCAAATGCAAACACTAAAACTATAAACAGTATTCCAACATCAACCATTTCTGTAGAACTCTGATATGCATGACTTAGAATGTACATCCAGTTCTTTCTGAATTAAAAGGAACTTTGAAATATTCTTTGGAACTCATAGAGTAAGATTAGCACTTTAAAAAGCAAAGGCCACCACTTTGGATTATTATGACTTCATAAACTCATTTTTCAGTTTTATAAAATAATCTGCATCAAAATAATACATGGTGATACCAAATTAAATAATTTAAATCAAGAAAACTCTTAGGTACATAGATATGTTAACTTTGAGGAATTGTGAGAGATTATATTTAAATTTAAGTTTTGATAAGAAGCACTAGTGGAAAAGTTCCGCATCTTGTAGTAAACATGCCTCATTTATGGATTCTATGCCAAAGCTGCAGAAGGTATCTTCGACATAACTGTATGTTTCACAATCCTGGTATTTGTGTAGGTGACAGCAGAGGTGAGCCTTGGTCTCCCAAGGCTGATTTATTTTCAAAGCGTAATATCTTATGTGCTATTTTTGTCCTTTTTGACAATTCTACTTTCAAACATCCTTGATCTAAAGTAACTAGCAAGGACTATAATTTCTGCACTGCAGCTGAAACAAGACAAACAAACAAACAAAAAGGACCTTGGTTGTCATCTGCTCGTATATGGTACAAATGTGTGAACTGATCTAACAAGATTCTTTTCATTGTGATTTAGCCCACCAGGTTTCCCAAAATAAGAAAGTCCTTAAAAACTGAGATGAAAAGCAGCAGTTTACTGCAATATTTACCACTGAAAGTGTTCAATGATTGTTTTAGGAGCTGAAATCTTGACAATTTTAAGGATCTTCTCTTTCATTTGGCCCAATTCTGCTTTCTTACTCAAGTCAGTGGTATAGATTTGAACCATCACTTCACTATCACTCATCAGTGTGATATTAATAAAGACTGGTGGATTCATTCTTTCTACTGACTTTTTAGGCAAAAAAATGCTGTACATGAGTGAATATTGAAGTTTATGCCTTGAATTTCATGTGACTAATTTAAAGGTCATACTTGTTAACTGTTGCAAATTTTTGCCTACGGAACCTTTGACATTATAAAATGAAATTTAATATTATAACACTCTAAAATTCCTTCAGCCAATGGATTTTGTTTCATATTATATGGCATTTCACATCTTGAACGCATGGCATTCCAAGCCTTATTCTTAAGGAAGAGACCAAAAGTATATCTTGATTATGCAGACACCTGTAAAGACTAATTGTAGATGAGCACATTGCAATTAGGACTGAAAAGGACATGATATGTTTTTTAAATCATTATCACTTGGAAGTGTGGGGAGAAATTAACTTACATTACAGAAGGAATAGACAGTATTTTTTATCTGGCAACAGATGTACAGCTTGATTGCGAAAAGGTGAACACCCCACTCTGGTACTCCTAGTTCACAATTACTAAGTAGCATCTTGCCATTTTGATTTCTTTCTCTGAAACCTCCGGACTTGTTACTGTTCTCCAGAGCTACAGTGATCAAACCTCTTACAAACCTAAGGTTTGGGTGGACAAGTCATAGCTTCCCATTGGTAAGCTGTCAGTCCTGCATGTTTGCAAAAAAATTTTTACTATAAATAACCAAAGTCTGTTAACAGTAGGCCTAAATTTGCTAGAGTTTCTTATTTTCAGTCCACAGATTTAAAGGAAATTTAAAATGCAGGCATTTTTGAAATTGCAGTAATGGATGTTTTATCATCACAAAATGTCTGCTTCTCTGAAGATATATTTGGAAAATTTTCGCTTTTTAGTTCTTGAAAACTGTGCTTGTGGAGATTATATAGTGAAATATGCAGGACAGAGTGTGACTGGAAGGTTCCACTGTCACTGCTGTGTCAGGAGATTGCAGCCAGTCATGTCTGAAAATCTGGGACATATTCCTTCTACTCACACCCCTGTATTTTGCATCCTGGCTAGTGTGCTAGCAATAATACAGTAATATCTTTTAGATGACATGTTAAATCAAAGTTTTCCAGAGATTAGCAATTTCATGGTACATTTTGAAAAAGAGAAGTACAATAAATCTAGTGTCCTGACAAATTTCTTCAGTAGTCTTCATAACCTTTCCCCTAGGCAAGGGTATGGTCTCTTTGGAAGTAAGCATTCACGCTCAAAGAGATGTTCTGCTCAAAAAGCTGCTAAAAGATTAACGGATATCTAATGCTCTAGGACACATTGCAATATGCCATTTTTGGAATGCCACAGTTTCACAGTTGCATTAAAGCATAATTTTATTTCTGTGCTCAGCATACAGATTGCAGATGGCTCTATTTTTCACTGGTTTATTGAAACACTGGCAAGTTGAAATATAGTCCTAGGGCCACACGTTATATATAAAATGTACAAACTGCATATTTACAGGAAATTAAAATGAGAGTTTTCATGGATTGAAGGTTGTGAGACTGATATGGGAATTTTAGCTAAGAAAAATTATTTCCTTTGCTACACAGTCACTATCTGAAAAATGTTACTAAAAAAAAATGGGAAAAGACAACAAACCAAAAAAAAAATCACAAAAACCCACAAACAAGCAAACAGCAACAACAAAGAAGCACAGAGTTCTCAAGTTCAGCAAATTTATTGATAAGGTCATTTCCATTTTTATATAGTATCCTGTTGTAGCAATTGTATAGTATGTCTTCCAGCTGAATGCGCATCTTCAAGGATTAAAAAAAAGTTCTGTGAAAATATTGCCAGTTCTCAGACACAAAGGGCTTTTTTTTGCATTTGAAAAGTTATCTGTCTCTATCACATTGGCTTTATCACCAAAACATGACTTCTTCCTAAACAGACGAAGAAAATATAGATGTTGATTTTCCTGAGTGTTACCAACTAGCATTTGGACAGGGTTTTTTTTAGTTTTTATATGTTTACATGTTTATAGAACTTAAGAAGATTTTCTATCAAGGTTTTCTGGCAATTTTTAAATGTGAAGTATTTTGGAACATGGGGGATTTATTAAGTAACTAATTTTCAGTAATGCAGTTCCCTGAGCATACACTGGTGGGTCTCTCAAACTGCTTGAATTCAAACTACTGTAGTCACTCTGATTTATGATTTACCCATAGAAACTCACGGGGTTATCTGTACTTATGGTCTCCCTGCTGTAGCCATGGGGCCTAAGTGTCAAGAACTGTAGCCCTGGAGTGCCACTTTGTGTATTATCACTGCTGAATTATGCAGAATGTGTTTTAACCTGGAATACAAACAAAAGCGTATTCTGTTAAATTAAGGATTATTGTTACATATTGGGACGGGGAAAATGTAAAGTCTGATCTGTGTAATATGCAAGATATGTATTCCTGAAGCCTGAAACCCTGTGCTGGCACCTGGTGTGTTAAGGGTCAAGCAGCAGTGCCACATCTGGACTAGGCAACTGCTGGAGCACCACAGCTCCTTCTCAGTCATGATTTACTGCTTGTTTTCAGAATCAAGGAACTTTTTTCTGAGATTTCTGAAGAGCGTGAAGAACAGAGCTTAGGCTCCTCAGAAGGGTGTGGATTAATGTCACTTTTATGTCTGCAAAAGATTTGTGTGATGGGTGCCTAGACACTTGGAAGAGGAGATGTAGATCCAGAGAATGTACTTAGATAAATCACTGAACAGCCTAACACTATGATACTGGGTCCTTTAGGCATATATTAGCACTTCAAGATAGATTTTGAACTCAAGGACAATATTGCCAGTGTCTGTGGAGATCTGTGAAAATACAGATGAAGCTGAAGCACAACCAGAGTCTCCAAGTCCTGTTATATAGCGGCCACTAGATTCTAGGAATCACACCCCATTGACAGCATCTGAAGAAGGTAGTCTTCTGGGAAGTGACTTTAGAACAAGACTGTTAAAAAATTGTCAGCAGTTCTGAACTGTATGAAGAAAGTTAAGCAGAATAATTCTGTTATTCCATTCAGTACTCTATCTTCCATTCTCTATGCATGCAGATAATCCCAGATTATTTTTAATCACATACAGCATTCACACTATGCCTGACGCCAAAGGGAATGCTACAGTATTTGGTAAGAGCTTAAGTCCCTTGATAATAGGCACAATGAAGCTGCATATATATAAACAGAATGATCACAGTGAGCAAATTCCAATCTTTGGTCTACTAGCATAAATCTCAAGTAAATTTCCTAAATGATATAGTTACAGAAAGTTAAGAATTAATCAAGGTCAAGCAGTGAATGAATCAGGTAGTTTAAAATCTGTGTCTGTGAGAAATTTGGCTGCATTGGGAGTTTTAAAAGACCCTTTATTTTGGCTAAGATACAAAGAGATGGCAGGATTTGGAAATACAGATCGGTGAACTACGAACTGGCAGCCAGGAATAAAGAGTGTGCTGGGAATGTGACTGCCAGATTCTTGGATTCCACCTAGGCAAAACACTCCCCCCTTACTTCTGCATGGTGAAATCCTGTGCAGTGGTCATTGCAGGGGCTTGCTTTAAAGTAACCCAGAATAAGAAAGCAAAACTGGATGGAAGATACGTGAGGATGGCTTTAAAAGTCATTCCTCCATCAAGGCCCACCTATCCCCATGCTCTGTCCCAAACTCCTATCATAAATTGATCATTGTGAAAGATTAAGAATTTGGCAAATGCATGTCCTCTTATATCACTCCATCTCTAGGACTTTCTGACACAGGTGTGTTCTCTACAGAGACCATCATTTCTCCTTTGTATCCAGAGTTTGTGGCAAAATCCTTGTTTTGGACATTTGGCTATTGACTCCCTCAGAGACAAGGAGGGCCTGCAGAGTGACCTTGACAAATTAGACATGGGCAATCAGCAACCGTATGAAGTTTAACAAGGGAAAGTGCCAAATTCTGCACCTGGGATGGGGCAATCCTGGATGTACAGACAGACTGGGAAATGAAAGGCTGGAGAGCAGTGCCATGGAAAGGCCCTGGGGATCCTGGTCAATGGCAAGTTGAACATGAGCCAGCAGTGCCCTGGCAGCCAGGAGGGCCAGGCGTGTCCCGGGGGCACAGGGACAGCATCGCCAGTGGGGCAAGGAAGGGGATTGTCCTGCTCTGCTCTGCACTGGGGCAGCTTTGGGTGCCACAGTACAATAAAGTCATTAAACTATTAGAAAGCATCCAAAGGAGGGCAAAAAAGATGGTGAAGGGCCTTTAGGGGAAGCCATATGAGAGCAGTGGAGGTCGCTTGGTCTGTTCAGCCTGGCGCAGACGAGACTGAGGGAACACCTCATTGCAGTTACAACTTCCTTGTGAGGGGAAGAGAAGGGGCAGGCACTGATCTCTGCTCTGTGGTGATCAGTGACAGGACCCAAGGGGAGGGCCTGAAGATGAGTCAAGTGAGGTTTAGGCTGGATATTAGGAAAAGGCTCTTCACCCAAAGGGTTCCAGTTGGGCACTGCAACAGGCTCCCCAGGGCAGTGATCACAGCACGAAGCCTGACAGAGTTCAAGAAGTATTTGAACAGTGATCTCAGGCACATGGCGTGACTCCTGGGGATGGTTATTTGAAGGACCTGGAACTGGACTCGATGATGCTTGTGGGTCACTTCCAACTCGGATTATTCTTTAGTTCTGTGATTCTGCAACTGTATGAGGTCACATTATGCCACACAATCTCATAAAATGAAAGGACCTATGCTTATGGGACAGCTTTTATAACAACAGACAAACAAACAGTAAACAAATTGCATGTCAGACCTCTGGAAAGCAAATTACTCCATTCCCAGGAGCTTCGTGATGACCAATGTGACCAGTACACCCTGCTCCTGTAACCCTGGTAATGTGGTTAGCATAAGTAATGCTGTTTTATGGGGCAAGTAGCTGTTCTCTGTGACTGAGCAAGTTATGTATTGCTTCCTTTTCCTTCATTATCAATCCCTGAAGGTCCTAGGAACCAAGCAGACAAACCAAACAGATTTCTTCTTCCCCTCCCTACTGGCCTCGAGGTTCCTAAAGGCCAGGCTGATTATTCCCTTCCTCACCTGTCTTGAAGCTCCCAGGCACTCAGCCTGATGGTGGTAATGGCCCTGCTAGAGAACAGGGAAGTGCAGCAGCAGCCAGAGCACACTCTATAAAATCAAACAGTTATAAGCCTTGAGTGGGGAACCTGCATTAGAACAGCTGCTAGACAGTGAGACTTGTGATTTCACTATGGCCAGAGACACCTCTGCTGTCCTCTGCTTCCTCCAAATTCTAACTCTAAGTTTCAAGCCTAGATTATGATTGTTATATAGGCAGTAAACCGTGTATTACAATCTGACACAATCTGCAGAAGGTCTAGGTGATTAGAAATCATAAACTGTGTTCTAAATCCTATATTATGCTACTTATAGATTGTATTATATTGATTCTCTTAGTAGACGTCCTGTGCCTTTCTAGTCACAAATTCAGTGCTATACTAATCATGAAATCACGTTAAAAAATTAAAGCTTCAATTATAACTGTGAATTAATGTGATCATTCTTTTGCTAAGGATCCCTAAAGGAACCCATCTGTCCCCTCAGTGTCAGATGACACTAAAACTGTGGAATTTCCAGCTGGTAATACAAGAGCAAAACCAAAGAGCTATTTCCTCATCAAAAGAAAAATTGTGCAGGAGTCACGTTTCACGGCAGGAATCCAGAAAACATCAAAAAATAGTCATTTCCCTGCAGCAACAAGACTCAGTTCCCTGAAGATTCCCATTATACTTGGTTTCAGATGTGGGGTGGGATATAGGAGCTCATCCCACACTCTGACTACAAGCTTGGTGAGAAAGCTCAGACATTAAATTTCTATATATCAAACTGTGTTTCCACACAAAGCAGAACTGCTACACAGGACAGTAAGACACTGTGGCATGTTTTAACAGCCTCCTTGACTTAGCAGCCAGGCCTTCTAGAGAGGTCTTTTTCCTACAACAAACATGACTCATAAAGCTCACCACCCCTTTCCTGCTCAGGTGACAGACTTTCCTCAAAACACATATCCAGAGAAAGAAACAGTGTAACATATTGGGATTAATGCCAGTTTTGAAGAAATTTCAAAGAAGGAGAAAACATGATTTGGCCCTTTCTAAAGTTCAAAGGGAGAAACAGGACATTTGTCAGCTGCACTAAAATTGCTAAAGCAAAAAGCTTACTTAAATGATTCCCCACTGGGAAGGACAGAGGAGCAAAGTGATAAACGGATGACCAAAAACTTTGATGCCAACTGTAAAACTCTCTTTAAACTTTAGTGTCCTATGGAATGTGGATATATTCCCTAAAATAATATACAGTGCTACAAAACTACTTTTGATCTTGTATGTGTTACAGTCCCACTATTAATAGTGTCATCCTTTTAGGATCCTGTCCTTGAGATGCCAAACCAGTAACCATTTGGCCTGGTAGTACAGTCATCTGATAAGAAATAACTGCTTAGCTCATCCATGATGCCACGCTAAAAGAAACAAGAGTACAGTGAGATCAGAATTATCTGCTGAAGTCATTTGAAATAGCCACAAGAAAGTGGAAAGAGGATTTTTCTGTGGAGCACTCTCTGCCAGGCTTGTGTACCACAAAATGGTGGGTTGATGGCACTGCTCCATAGAGGCATTGGAAACATGCCGCACTTCTGTATATTGCAGTGTCTTTCTTTTATATATGAGCTATATTATAATAACCTAAATCTGCGTACAAATTTTCCTTGTTTAGCCGTATTGGTTTTTTTTAATTTTCAGCACCATGTAAGTGTGAACTTTTATGTGAGAGGGTCTTAGCATTTATTTATTCTTTACAAAGTTTGTGACCCTAAACTTAGGAGAGCTTGTTTTAAGAAGAGAAAGGTGGAATTAAGTTGAAGTAAAATTTGCTAATGTCTCAAAGACTAAACCCACAAAAAAATAACAACACACATCATGTAAATGATGTTGGCTTGATCAGAAAGGCTGACAAATATAACATTGAAATTAAAGAGGCAATAAAATATTTAATCTCCTGTTAAAAAACTATGGAATTTTAATTTATAATTAATTAAGATTTCAAGTAAAATATTTCATATTGTCACCAGAGAATATGCAAAATAAAGCTGTTATGGAGGGAATTAGTTGGGTTTAGTTTTGCAAAGCTGCCAACTGTCAAACTTATGCAAAATTTTTTCAAGGAACTTGCATGCACAGAAATGAAAATATACAGCGGCACAAACAAATATGAAGATGAAACTGGAGTGACACAAGAAAAGTCATCTCAAATCTAACTATTGTGTCTGGAAGACTGATAGGTTTTGCCCCTGTTGCGCAAAAAAAAAAAAAAAAGAAGAGTTTGCTTTTTAAATATATATCCATGTCTACCGGAATTGTGAGGCATTTTGCCAAATCAATTCTAACACAGTCACTGAAGGCACTTGTGTCTATCTGTCTTCACCTTTCTCGTACAACTATTAGAGTCTCTCTTGAGCTCAGAGGCAGGTACAGGGTTCCAACCTCGATTTTGGTGAACTGATTCACACAAGAGGAACCTGAAGTCTCCTTCTTCTGTCTCTCTGTAAGGGAGAACAGATGTTCACATGGGGTTCAGCCTGTGTAAATCACTGAGCATAGCTCAGACTTCTGCCTTTTTAATGTGTATTCTGCCATCTGTCTGACTCCTCTGTGTGTTTTTATAACACATAGAATTTGGGCATTTGATGGTGGAAAGCTACTAATGCAAATTATTTCTAATGACATTCAGCAAGAATAAGTTCAATTAAGCTATGGCAATTTTGGCTGCAGGACAGAATTTCTCTGTGAAACTCATTGCCGTGACTCAGGATTTTACTGACACACTTGCAGTATTGCACTTAGGCACTAACTCCTAGAATTAGTTTTAGAGCAGGATCTTGGCTTTCACGTACAGAGGAATTTTTAATTTTCTTGGTTTTAGACCAAGTCACAAGCTCTTAAAATCTGAAATACCAAAAATAAACTGAATGAATAAAAGTGTATCTGTGAAAATCTAATTTGTGTTCAATTTAACAATTCTGGCTCCTTTGTAATGGACAGAAAGTGACATAAAAACTAAATGTAAACTTAAGCAATCTGATTTTATGCTAAGCAGTTGTAGTAGGTTGGCCCTGGCTGGATGCCAGGCACCCACCAAAGCTGCTCTATCAGTCCCTTCCACAAGTGGACAGAGGAGAGGAAATATAATGAAAGGTTCATGAGTTAAGGACAGAGAGAGACATCACTCACCAAACACTGTCATGGGAAAAACAGACTCAGCTTAGGGATATTAAATGAATTTATTACTAACAGAACCCAAGCAGGATAATGAGAAGTAAAATAAATCTTAAAAACACCTTCCCACCCCAGCCCCTTTCCCAGCTCTACCTCCTCCCTACCAGTGGCACAGGGAGATGGGAATGGAGGTTATGATCGGTTCATCATACATTGTTTCTGCTGCTGCTTGGGTAGAAGAGTCTTTCCTCTGCTCCATCGTGGAGTCCCTCCCACAGGAGACAGTCTTCTGTGAATTTCTCCAACACGCATGCATCCCACAGGCATCAGTCTCCATGAACTGCTCCGCCATGGGTCCCTCTTCCATGGGGTGCAGTGTTTCAAGGACAAGCTGCTTCAGGCATAGGTGTCTCACAGGTCACAAGTCCTACCAGGAAACCTCCTGCAGCATGGGCTCCTCTCTCCAGGTCTGCAGGTCCCTGCCAGGACTCTGCTTTAGTGTAAGCTTCCCATGGGTTTACAGCCTTCTCTCAGGCATCCACTTGCTCCAGCGTGGGTCTCCTCCAGAGGCTACAGGTGGATCTCTGCTCTTCCATGGGCTGCAGGGGCACAGCTGCTTCGCCATGGTCTCACTCTCTTCTCTGGCCACAATTACATCTGTGCAATAAGATTTTATTCCTTCTTAAATATGTTGTCACAGAGGCATTACCATCATTCCTGACTGACTCAGCCTTGGCCAGCAGTGGGTCCATCCTCAAGCCAGCTGGCACTGACTCTGTCAGACACTGCAAAAGCTTCTGGCAGCTTCTAACAGAAGCCACAGAGTCAAACCTGTACCCCCCTGACACCAGAGGCCAGCCATGAAAACCCAGTACAGCTATATGCAATGTATCATCCACAACAACATCAACAACACAAAAAGGATGCATTTTTTAGCAGATGGATACCGTGATGTATGGTGAGCAGTACTTTGATTCAGGCATCATTGACAAGCACAAACGGTGAGCGCTGTGCTGGACCGTAGGCTCTCAGGCACCCAAGAGTCAAGGCCATGTCTTATCAGAAGCTAACAGTCCCTGAGCTGGGACTAGACGAAATTAAAACTGCTGCTGTTCTGCACTACCTTTACACACACTGAAGGGGGGATTGGTTACAAGTCAAGTACTTTACCTATAAGTATCTGTACCCTTCAGCCCATTGAGTTCTGAGCAGCAGCAGGCTGCACGATGGTGATCTCCCTTTGAGCAGGGATCCTCCTTAGGGTTATTCTTCAAGGTCTCTAACAAGGTAAATGACATTTTACATTAGGCCTAAAATTTTATCTTATGCTAGCAACATACATATATGCAGCTATAAATTTTTAGAAGTGTAGGAAATAGAAGAGTGTTTGATGACCATCTAGTCAGCATCTAAATTTTTGTTTAAATCATTGTCAAATCACCATTAAATCATTGTCAAATAATTGTTAAATCACTGTTTAATTACCATTCAGTTATTGCCTAATCATTATTTAATTATCATACAGTTATCAATTAGTTACAATTGGACCACCATTTAATCATCAATAAACCCATTTTGCTACACATTATTACGACTTCTTTTAATAATTCACCTGTAATAAATACCAAAAGAAAGTTAGTTTCTTCTTGTCCTTCCTGAATTACTGAACTCTCAAGGAACATCATGGGAAAATGGCAGAGTATTATGTAAAAATCATAAATCTGAGTTCAAGGTGCTGAAAAAAGTTGAACATTACCAAAGCTGCATGACACAAATATTAGATACATAATACTTGGCTAAAGAAAATATCAGGCTAAATATTCAAGCTGAATAAAAACAGGAGGCAAATTTGAACACAGTCCTGATGTTTCTCAGTTTATTCCTCCTGCAGCTGAAGTATTCTCCTATTAATTCATTGCTTCATGGGTTGCCTTTTTGCTTGCTTTCTACTTCACCAGTCCCATTATCCTTCTTTCTATTACAGGCTTGAAAATCTGTTTAAGACTCTACACTTTTATTGATTAAGCAACAGGTTATGAAGAAACTACTAAATCCTCTGAACACACAAATATTGGCTATTTATCGTTATATCAATTTTCATATTACTATACACAGTGATACGCAATACAATACAATACACAATAGTACCTTTTGTCACTCTTTAATTTCACTGTTTTACTTTCTTTAAGTAATCTGTGTTTGAAGCATAACGTGATATTGCCATCTACTTCATGTTGCTGCCTTGGGACTCCCCCAGTCATCTCCTGTTGCTATTATTTAGCCTCTGTTCACACACTACTCGGAAAAGTACCACTTCCTGGTCCAATTTTAGATTTCAGTTTCATCACCTTTTTTCTGGAACATTCAGAATAAATAGAATCATCTGTGCTATTTAGGTTTATTCTGGGAAAAGCTATTCTTTGAGTAGCACATCATCTGTCCTGTTATCCATATAAATTTCTGAAAAAAATTTAAAATCTAGTAAAACTTTCCTGATTAGAATTAGATTTTTATTTCATGTATTCCAGGTGGTTTCTACCTTACATCACAAGAATCTAAGAATTTGTGTTTCCCTTAGTAACACTAGCAGAGGGAGTCACTGCAGCCTACCATCTCATGTGGATTTGGTGATAAACTAGGGCAGCATGATGGGCAAAATGCGGCACAGCCACAACTTCAACAAGAAGCATCCCCAGGACTGTAGCCCAAACACTCACACTGATGAACAGACATACATAAAATGTTAGGTTGCTGCTAAGTTTCACCAGATATAGAAAATGCAGAGAATAAGGTCAGTGACAAGTAATCTGAACAGATAACAGGAAATTTCCGGAAGCAGACAGAAGAGAGCTAGTTAATGTGCCAATGGAGATCTTTCTTGGGCTATGCAGAAGCATTTCTAGGACTAGAGAATAACTCTGGCACAACAAATTTAACGTTAATTATACAAATCTGGACTTGCTCCAAGACTTGTAACTTCATACCATGAGGCATCAGATATGAGCAGAGCAGTACCCATTACATACATTGACTTTTGCGCCCTTGAGAATTGGAGTGAAGAGTTTATTTGGGTTCTCCTGAATGGGATTGTGGAGGAAGGTTTTTTGAAGCAAAGTCTAATTTACAAACACACACATGGACAGACATATCTACACAGACACTCCTTTAGGAAGAGAGTTAAACATATAACCCATGGAAAGAGAAAAGACTCTTTGAACACAGGACAGACTCCTGTATCACACATTCTGAAGCAGCAGGAAAGATATTTCAAAGCCATAATGCCTTACTGTGTAGACCTGCTTTGAGGAGAGCATATACCATGGACCAGGGGAATGGGTAGTCCCACCACACATCAGAAGAGAGCTACAGCACACAGTGCCATGCGAGCTAACAACGTCAGAGCTGCTGAACAAGCAGCAGAGGCAGAACTGAGGTATAATTGACGCTGACCATGTAGGGATTTGTAAGTTAAAATTGGCCTTACAAACTGAGCTGCAAGCAAACTGGAAGCTTGTGGGAAAAGAGATAACATAGATCTTAGATGCAACAATGCTAATTAGATAAGAAACTGTTCTCTGAGCTACTGGTGTACTGTTAGTGGACTTCAAATAATCTCTGAAGCAAGCTCTGAAATCATCCAGCAGATCTTACAATGGGAAGAATAACTGCACAAGATCCGTATTAGAGCATTGAGAATAAAGCCTACAGCCTCTTAAACCAAAGGAAGTGACTGGAAACCTCTTTTTGCAATCCAGGAACAGCTGTGCTTTGCTAATTCTGACATTCAGGTGATCAATTGCATTCAAAAGAAACAAAAAAAGTTTTACAAGTTCTAGATGTGTATCTTGATATTTATCTAATATTAGGTGTAAATCTACTTCCATTCAGGGCTTATAACAGGTTCAGTTCTAGAAACCGTTGACTGTTGATAAAAGCAGTTACAGAATCAGGCCCCACATGGCTCTAATGATCTACAAAGTCAATACTGGTTGTGAAATATTCTAAATGTCAAAGTTAATCTTAGCATCTATGTCAAGTAGGAGGTCCTTTTCCTTTACAGAGGCATTCTAGAAAATATGAGCCAATACAAATCCATGTAGACCGATAATCCAATTAAAATTTGTCACTTTTCTCCCCTCAAATTTGTGTATTATGAGTCTGGTCTTTGTGAGGCTGTGAAATTCCTAACAGTACCTGCATTTTCTGAGGAGAAAAAGGAATGCTAGGGCAGACAAAAATAAGAGCTGGAGAGCAGAACACCAAACTAATTGGTGTTTGCAATGGAACTGAGCTGTCTGTGAAGCCATTAATGATATTAAGGCCAATGTGCCCCCTCTCATTTAACAGCCCTGCAGCTGAGCAACATCTTTCTCTTCCTCTCATATAAAGGGAAAAGTTTCATTCTGAGAGAAGAAGTGCAAGCTGGGAGCAAAGGTGGCCACTTTGTAGTCCTTCTCCCACTCCTTTCTAGCAATTCACTACCTCTCCTCCATTGCCAGAAGGACAGAAAGCATTGAAAGATTGCAGCAGGCAGAGAAAAAGAATGGAAAGAAAACAGAATTTATAGTGCACACATGGTGATGGAAGATGTGAACAGACCAGGAGTGTTTGAATGACAGAGAAATCCCAGCAGGGAGGGAAAGGACAATTTTTAGAAATAAGAATAAGGGCAGGAAATAATTATCTGTCTCACAAAAATGTCCGTTAGCTGGATCACTTCATCAGCACAAGGGAGCTCTGATGTAACACTTACACTGTACGCTGGTGAGGATTCTGCTACATTTGATGGCTTGGTGAAGAATGGGAAAAGATGCAGTCGTGGGATTTCTCCACTGTCTTCTTACTGCTTGCTACAGTTTCCAAACATTCATTAATATAAAACAGATACTCATGAAAAAATTTTCATACACTCATAGCACAGACCTTTATTTGTTCCAAAAGTCACATTGAAAGTATTTTGTTCACTGCGTTTTTGTTCTCTTGGCTTACAAAGAATGAGAAACAATGTTATGTGTCAGACAAATAATTATTTCTTGGAAATATCTAACAATAAATAAGAAAACAAGTAATAGAGACATTTCAAAGTATTCTTTTCATTTTCTGTTTTGTTCTTCCTGATACATTCCTAGGATCCAGTATATATAACTCTTACAAATACTTAACTAAGCACACAGATGTTGAGACTTTGGAGTATATCCACACCAGCTCCACGTAGTGCCACCTGAGCTCCCTATGAGTGGACACAGAGCTGTGCTCAGTGTTTCTGATATTTTAACTGACTTATTTAGAGACCAGAAAAGAATTTAATATTTACAGGGCCAAAATACAAAAACCAGAGGAATATAATTATTTAAATAAAGATTATTCAATCTGCTGGTTGAAGAGCAGAGAAGATCAAATTTCTAGCTTCTTATCCAATCACTGTATGCAGCATCAAGGAAGAAAATATGTTTATAAGCCTCGAGACAGAGATAACGGCCTGGGCTCTTCTTCTTCTAGGCCAATAACCAATCACTGAGCTTCAGAATAGTGGTTCTTCCTGTCCTTGTTTTCTGGTTCTGCACGTCTTTTCTCCACAGCTGTACACCTTCAGCAGAGTGGATGGATGTTGTCTATCTTCTTCCCTGTCCTGTGATCCTACCAGAGTAATAGTGAGGTGATAGAAGCTCTCCAAAGGGACTGGAAAGGTGTCATCTTGAGCCTTCTCAGATACATCCGGGCAGAGCCCTGTAGTTTCTAGGTTATTGTGTAACAGGTGTCTGACAGCGACTTTGTGCTTTGTTATGTTTTCTGTTGGTTTTATTTGTTTTACATCTGGGTCACTGAGCTATTGCTCCCAGACGAAGTCCTTTTTTGCAGCCATAGTTAAGAAGTCAAAGCTATGAACAGGGAAAAGACTGAAGACCTAACATTTTGCAAGTGCTTCCTACTCAGGATCACTACAAGTCACTTTGATCAGCATGCTGACTGCAGGCAAGCATTATTATAGTGGATACATACTTGGGACCACATATGTTTCCCCACCCCTGCAAAATAAGACACCTAACACAACATTTACCTCACTAGTAAAAAAAAAGTTTAAAAAAATGCAAACAAATAATTTTGGAAGATAAGATGTAAGTCTTCTGTAATGACACCACCTTTCTTGGATCTAACTCTTGCTGTTTTTAAAATCAGGCATCTTAAACACACAGCATATAGAGGTATTCAACAGCATGGACCTCAGGAACCTGGCATTTCATTCCATGTTCTTTTTGTGTGTGCTATTTAATCTTCCAAAACTCACTTTATGTGCCGTATTTTGTTCCTCTCCGTCCCTTCACTGGCATTACAGATTCTGAAAGATTTGAGGCAGATTTATTTTTTATTATTATGTTTTTATGGTAGCAAACATGCTAAGCCTTGATTCCCACTGGGGACTATAACGCTAATAATATCTCTGGTGATGTTCAAGGCAACCAGAACCACAGCTTTTAAAGAAGGGACAATGAATATTGCCTTAGTACCTTTCTGTATCCATCATGAATGTACTGAGGCATACCCTGAGGGCCACTCTGGCCCTGCTCATGTCAGTGATGCATAGAATCTGTTAAGCTTTTTATCCAGCCAGATGCACAGAAAACTGAGTAGCAGCTGGCTCCAAGACATGTTGAAGAGATGCTCCGTGGCCAGAGCACTACTATACTCCAGTGGAGCACACATCGTGAGACAGTCCTGTAAAAAGGGCTGTGCATTCTCACATCAGCTCTTAGGACACCAAGATATAGGAGCTTCAAGGATCGTCTCAGACTCATAATCTGCTCCCATGGGGTGTACTGAACAGAGATTCTTTACAAGCATCTGCATACAGCAATATCTGACATTTCCTCAGCTGTTGGCGTATTTTTATATCTACTTTTAAATGTATTTAAAATTTTGTATTTTGGTAAGTTAGAGGCCATATATTGCTTTGCCAGTAAAATGTCCTCCAGCACATTCACATTGGGGTTCAGTTCACCCAGGTAATCTTTGCAACATAATCAATAGTTATAAGTTAATAGTAAATATTATTTTTAATTATTAATTTATTTTAATAGTTTGATTGTTAATTTTAAGCTGTTGTAGGACTGATTCCGGTATTCAGTGATCATAAAATTAAGTCTGAAAACCACAGCTGTATCACACATCCACAATGCCTTTTTTTGTCATAACTAGTTGAATAGATGACAAAGAATTAATAGTCATAGCAATTAGTTTGCCTATTTCTGTTTCAGAGTTTGTCTGCTATCCCTGCACTACCTAAGCCAAACAAAGTGCCTATTGTCTTATATTCAGCATTTCATAGCCAACAAAAGACTACCATGGTTTTAAATTAGCTTTGTAAGCCTAATGTTGTATCAGCACACACTTTTTTTTCTCCTTATGTAATAACTTTATTATTGATATATGAAGTGAAAAAAAGAAAATTTCTTTGTGAAAGCCTACAATTAATCAGTTAAAGATCTACTGCAAAATCACAATATATTGATGGTTGCATAGAGGATACTGAAATGATAGTATTTCTTATTTGGGAGATCTATACCATTTATATATGTTCTATTCACAAACTGTAGACTTAGTCCCTGTAAGATTTTGAATGTTATTGCATCAAGATGTTTACTTAGCAATCCGAAATGTTCATAAGAATAGTATGGGTAGGGGTATTATCAACAAAAGGAAATATTTACAGTAAATGGAAAAACATGCTCATTCTGTGTTAGAAAATTTCTAAAGATCCTGTTGATATCAGCAGATTAGTTGCATATTTGGTTCAATTTTTTTTAAAGAAGAGAACACAACTAAAGAGGAAGTAAAATACAACTTAACTATATTCTCTGTTTACGATTCTGATAGTAAAGTAAATCTGCTGCTCTACTGATTTGAATCCTAGTTGTTCATAATTCTACTAGCACTATCTAGTCACAAGACATCTCTCTTTGAAAAAGGCTACAGTTTGTGTTTAGCATCTCTTAATTCCTCTTCACTCTCACACTCTCCTTGTTTGTTTCCATTTTGTTTCTATGTCATCAGAACATGAACCAGAAAAAAAAAGGAACTTGTAAAATTATTCTTAATTTTTAATATATACTTTAGCATAAGAATTAAATTTTCAACAGTATGTTGACTGTGTGTAAGTTATTTCCAGTGCTTATTATCTTTTCTATAAAAATACTATTGTCAATTAATTTGCAAAAATTTGGTTTGTCTTAGGTAAAATTTTGTGCAGCTTGTGTAAATTTTTCTTCTGTAACTGGACATGGATGAGCAAGATGTTTCCAGCTTCTGACAAACAGTAGTCCAATGATTATGATATACTCAATTTTGTTACTTTCCAAAAAAACCCAACCAAACAAAAATCTTCATCTGTAGTAGATATATATTAGATGGAAAAAATATTAAAGTGTTTAAGCATGTGGGTTTTTTCTCATATGAAAATTTTACTGACCTGAGAAAAGTAACACCTTTCACTAATGTTTCTGTCACAGAACTCTGTAATGAAACATTTATAAAAGAGGTGATTTAAGTGAATAAATATACATGTAGCCTGATTACCATCAATGTCATTGATCTTCTGAGTAAGACTTTCTATGTTTAGACCTCAAAATGCATACTTCTAGAGTTCTACACTGTCATGCTTTATTCCAGATAATCCTATTAATGTAAGCTGTGTTCATGTACATTCAATCATTTGTTTTTCTTCCATTAAATGATATGTGATAGGAGTAACTCACAGGAAGAAAAGATAACAGGAAATTATGTTGAAACATTCATAAAAGAGAACCAAGTTGCAAGAACCTTTGCCTAACATCCTCTTGACTTTCCATAAACAATTTCCACAAAACCATTGCCCTTTATTTCCCTCAGTCAAAGAGCAGCCCTTCTGAAGTACATGGCCGTGTTTCCTTTTGAGGTCTAAAATTCATAGAGGACTCCAGATGCAAAGTGTTTAGATGCAGCCAATCCATATAAACAAAAACACTTCTTCCAAAAAAGGAAAGACATGAAGCCAAAGAACATTTCAAGCTGGTGATTTTCAGAGTCTTTTTTTCCTCTTCTGTAAGAATGGAGCAAGATTTCACCCTAAACAACTATAATTGGTCTTTTGTAGTGATGACAATAAGTGAGAATTATTGTGAATTAATGAAAGGTGTCAGGGATTCAGGAAGGCACATGCAACCTGCCTTCAAAAAGGCCTCTTATAACACTGGACTGACTTGAGTTCTTAAAAATAGGCAAAAGCTTTATCACTTTATAAACAGAGCTCTTAAACCTTCAAGGAGTCCACTTGCTTAACAAATAATCTGAGAGTCAAAGGAAGAAAGTACTATCCTAATTTTTGTGTGGTTTTTTTCACTTTATAACTGATTGTTGGTAGGCAGGAGCACCTGCTAGATTTGCAGATCTAGCTCTTTCACAGATAAGAATGTATGTAAAAATATTTGGGTTTATATCTGCTTACATATTAAAGCTTATGCTCCAGTATAATATTGCACACAGAGCTACCTTAGTATCACATATTTATTTGCTGGAACATAAAGATGCAGAAACTGTGTTACTTTGATCTTTAAAGTTGAGAAATACCTCAGGTTGTTGCACTATAAGTCAACAAGAAGCCTTCTCTTCAATATGCTGACAATATTGACAGCAGAATTTCACCCTTTTTTACTCCAAGGAGAGTTCAGTGCATCTGTAAAATGAGTATAATGTTTATTGCCTGCCTCAATGTGTTGCTTAGCTGAAAAGTTTTGAGTGCCTCCTGCAGATGACTCCCCAAGGCAATGACTTTGTGGACTCTCTGAGACTGCAAAATCAACAGTTGAGCATAGTATTTTTTTTTTTTAAAGACAATAATTCCATCTTGTCACAAAGCAAATTTGAAACCCATTTTCAGTGGTGCTTCTGAGCAGGTTCATGTATCTGCAATACCTAATCTTTGTCTTAAGCTGTTAGCCATTTGCAGAATTTTTGAATCACAGGTTCTATAAACTGTTCACATTGGTGGAGCTCCACCAAGAAATGCTGCCAGCTGTCTAACAGAGATTTGAAAGAGAAGAAGGACTATTCTTCTCACCTGTTCTGACCTCCTGTCATAATTCCTGAAATAAAACTCTTTTTTCCTTTTCACCACATAAGCAAATGTTACCAAACTCATCATTATCAGAATAATATTTGTAGTACAGCCCAGATAAAGGGGAAGGAGGTCTGAAACAGATAAATAAGGCTGACCCCAATCATTTCTGAAAATCCAAGTATGGCAAAATATACACACATAATAAAAACATCCTTATCTTGTCACACAGAGGTAGAAGATGGCTCATTGCAACATGTGGTGCCAGTATAAGGGTTTCTAATGTCACACAGCAAATCAATTTCTAAATTAAAGAAAAAAAAAGCAATTTCATGTTTTAAAAATCTGATAAGATTTCTCCGTCTGCCATGTGCTACAGTTGACAGCTGCTTCCTTTTGCATAGCTAAGTTCAACATGACCTTAGCCAGACAGAGTGTGTAGGGTATAAGGCCATTGTTGAACATATTAGTGGAAAAGTATTAAAGCTTGGCAGAATTTTCTCATTTTTGCCGTCTGTCTTTTGCTCTGATTAATACCTATCCCTTTCTATAGTGTTCCTGTCTGTCTCATATTTCTTCTCTCTGGTAGATGCCTTTTAAGAGTAGCTTGATTCAGCTGTAGTTGACCTTTAATGGAGCAGTGCTGATTCACATCAAGTTTTTATAGGCCTGCTAGTTTCTGCACATATGTGGAGCAGGGGTCCTCTTTGACCTACAGGAGTTACAGAAAGAGAGACATTTTTGGGGAGGGAGGTTTAGTGGGTATTTTCTTTTAAAAGTGCTTTCTTAAAAACAAAATAAACAAATAAACAAAAAGCATTTCCTTTATTATAAGACAGAAATCCTTCACAAATTCAAGAGCAGCAAAAAAGTAAGCAATTACAGTGTTGAAATTAATATGAGCATAACCATGTTTTGTCACATACATTGAGACTAATTGTACTCTAACAGAAAAATATTTTTATGAAGGAGATTGGAAAACTTCTGCAGTCAAGTGTCAAATCATCATCATTAGTGGCAACATCTGATTTGTCACAGCCTCAGTATCAATTACAAACACACTCTGGAAAGAAGCTTTCATCTTTCTATTTTCTTGCCCTGCCTCCATCTTCCCTCTCTTCATTCTTCATTCTGACATGCTCTTTCTTTTATATTCTCTTCACCACTGGTTTCTTCCCTTCCTTATTTTCTCAGTTTCCAATGACACTGCATTCGATTTCTTAAACATTTCTCTCACCTCTACCCTTCTGTCATTCTGTTTGTTCCTCCATACATTTTTGCTCCATACATTTTTCTCCCACCCCTAAAGCCACATTCACCCTTTTTTTATCTTTTTCCTAGGCTACATTCTCTTCACTTTAACCACTCCTTACACACATTTTATCCTACAACATGGATCAAATGCACATGGTCTTCAGATCAGATCATATCTAGTCTCTCTCTTAAGCCTTCCATTCATTTTGGTACCCTTGACAACAGTGGGAATGGCACCACCTCCTTACTGACTGCACTTGCAGTGCTGCCCAGAGTACGTGTTAAGTATGGTCCTGGGGTTAGAACATATTTACTGGCCTGCCTTTTCCAAAGAGGTTTGCTTTCTTTTCCAACCTGTCATGAAACCAAGTGGACTAGTGCATAGCAGACAACTTACAGGCAAACTGGAAAACTGTCCTGAAGACATCAAATTTCCCCTAACCTGCAGTTCAAATAAACTACATGTGCAGATAGGAAGTCGATACCATTTTAAAAATCCTTATCTGTCAAACGTGTTTTTGGCCGTGAAACTGTTAAAGTACACACTGCACTGCAGGATCTTCAGATGCTGAGTTCACCCTGTATATGTTTGTTTACCCAGGGAAACTGAAGCTGGGTGCAACACAGTTGGAAAAGTCACATTTTATGGATACAGCTAACCATACACCCAGAAATACACACCTTATAGAGGAAGAGAACAAACACTGACAAACAGCTCAAGCTCTTGCTACACTTAGTCATGGTACATTTCTTATTATGAGCTGGGATGGAATGCGGGATTCTGAGAAATACAAAAGAAACCACAACTAGCTTTAATAATGTTCATGTGCCCTAGATGAATGTCACAAACATGTAACACATGTGTGGGTGATACCTACTGCATTAATACTCTGACTTGCTTTCCATCGACAATATCACCATATTGTGTGATGTACCTTTCATCTTCATACGTAATGCATGGCACGGGTCCCACTAGTGGGAAAAAATGCTAAACCATAAGTATATTGTGCATGCTTGTTCTTAATGTAAGAGTTATTATTTATTGATGGCTTTTATTTGCCCCTGTTCAAAAGAGAGGCCAGTGAACAGTGGACAACGCATAAAAACTCCCCTCCACAGACCCTGTTTTTGCCTTCATGCATGAGAAAATATTTTACAAAGGGTCACGGTCCATCTTTGATTTATCCCACTAACATTCTGTTTGCACTACCTTTCACTCAGGATTCTCCTATTTAGTATGTAGCCACTTTCGCAAGTTTGTGTCCGCAGTTTTGAAAGTTGCAATGTTAGCACTATGCAAATCCTTTTCAGTGGTTTTTGTTTTGATTTGATTTTTATTTTTTCCTGTTGTAGTGAGGCAACCTCTCTTCAGAAGTATAATAAACTGTATGTGGCTGAGATACTCATCCGAATGCAACACTATTTTGGTAGACAGAATTCTAACTTTTCCCTGTTTGGACTTAGCCTCCTTTTTGGGTCTCCCTACTGCTTCTCTGGTTGTTAATTTTGCAATATTTATTTGCAGGATCTAAGAATAATACCCAATTTAACCAGAAGTAATGTTTTGTTTCCACTTATTGACTCTCCGCAGCTGATTAACCCAACTTCTCTAACTTCCATGCAGATAACTCTCTGTTTGGTTTTAAAATGCATAGAATGTTTTTTGGTTTTGGTTGAGGTTGCCAATTTTATTATGCTCATTTAAGAAGCAATAAATATACCTTATAATGACCAAAGACGGGTGATATATCCTCTGTTGGGTCTAAAGTAGATCACAGCCCGTCAGACAAGAGGAGTATCAATCGTTAAACTTAGTGTCTTCCAATTGCTATATTCCTTCATTAGTTTGGTGTTAGCTGCCGATGTTTAGGTCTAGTTGGTTTTTTTTTGCTTTGGGGTGGGGTTTCTTTGAAATTATTATTTTTTTGGCATCGCCTGAAACCGCGTTGCGAAGGTCAGCGAGGCGCTGGGGAGAAAAGCGAGACTCTCGGAAAGACAGCTAGGCAGTGCCTTCTTCGGCACGGCAGAATTCGGAGTTGGTGAGACACCGCAGCCGCTGCCGCGAGCGGGGCAGGGGCGAAGGTGGCACTGGCGAACGCCCCTCCGCGTCCGAGGGAAGGCTCCGCCAGCAGGAGTCCTTTAGGCAGCAGCCGGTTCCGCCGGCACCGGGCGGTCTCGCGGCTCTCCCGGCGCCCTCGCCTCCTCGCCTCGGCCCCGGGCGGGCATCCCGTACAGCCCGGCGCCCTGCGGAGCTGCTCCGCCGGGGAGCTGAGTGGAGAGGAGCGAAGCGGGGCGGATCCGCCCACTGTCTGTCGCCCAGCCAGGCGTGCTGTGCCAGGGTACTCAGTGCCCTCCGGCCGGGACCAGGCGCGCCGAAGGCGGGCAGCCTCCTCCAGCCCCCGCAGCCTTCGCGGCGGCCACGGGCCCCGACAGCGCCGGTCTCCCGCTCCCGTCTCGGCTGCTGCTCTGCTGCCGTGTTATGGTTACTGTCGCTGATGAGGACGACGTCATTAATTTTTTAGGTGGGGGGAGGGTGGTGTTTTGGGTTTTTTTCCTTTCCAAAGCCACACTCCAGAAACGAAGTCTTGGGCTGTTTTCCTGGGACGTGAAGAAGCGACCATTGTACCAGCACCAAGATGGAACGCTGATTGAGGGTATTTCGGAGAGGAAAATTTGCCAAGGGAATCATCCTGTTTACGAGGGAGTAGGATTGGGGTGTCGTCTACGCACATTTATGGCAGGACAGACTCGTGAGGGACAGGGTCCTCACATCCCCTCTCTCCGCCAGTTTGATCCCCGACGTGGGACGGGCGCCCTTTGGGACCGGCGCAGGGCCGGGCTCGGGTCTTTGCCTCCCCCCCCCCCAGCCCACACAACCCCCATGGCCAGCAAGGGGAACGAAAGGGCCCGATCGCCCCGGCGGGACCCCCGCCAGAGCCGGGACTTGAAAGTGGGCCTGAAACTCCGTCGCTACCCTGAGATTTCTGTTCACCCCGGAGACAAAATCACCGCTGTATTTCCTGTCCTCGAACACTTCCTGACACAGGGAAGATAACAAAGGGGAAAGTTTAAAGCAATAAACATCCCCGAACTGCCTCGCTCCCCATGTGCGTCCGGGGCTGCAGGCGCTCAGGCCAGAAAGCACTCGGCTGAAAAGGAACTGGGCTTTTCCACGCCTCGGCCCGACCCGTGCTCTGACATCTCCTTAATATTTTTTGGGGATTTTCCTCTCCCCAGAATTTTGCGGGGATTTATTTTCCCCACCTGCCAAAGACCTTACTTCCCGGTCTAGGCTGCCCATGACAGTGGGTCCACTCCTGGCTGGATAAAAAAGCGGGTGCGGTGATGCCGGCCAGTCCTGTGGAGACGCTCCGAGTCTTACTGAACTCCAAGAAAGCTCTAGGAGCGAAAGGATGGCTGCGTTCTGCTTTTCTTTTTTCCTTCCTTTTTAATTTTTTTTTTTAAATTTAATTAAGCAGTAGCGGGATTTAATACCCTTGATTGTATTGTTAAAAGTCAGGAAGGTTTTCTGGGCGTGCAGAAGCCCACTGACAGGTTTTCTTCTGTTTTGATAGATTTAGTGCTGTTATGGTACACTTCTCCCTCACATGCAGTAGCTAAGACTTGAAGATTAAAGATCGCACACCTCTAGATGAGTCAAAGCCTACACCCCGGAGCAGCTAATTCATTTCGTGATTGATTTCCCCGCTTAGCTGTTTCCAGTTTCAGCTTTGTGCGAAACCTCTTCCCCTCTCGGCACATTCATCGCACGGGCTTCTCACCACGTTCCGCAAGACAGTGAGCGGAAATCTGAACCTCTGGGAACCTCAAATCCAGACCCTTCTTGCAAAGCATCTTTTTGGTCCAAAGCTCCTCAAGTTTTAAACCGGAGCAGACTGAAGGAGACTTTCTGGGTGCCCGACTGGCGAGGCTGCGCTGAGCCACTGCCATGCCGTGGGACAAAAATAGCTCTCCCGGCCGGACTGGGAGACTCTCTGCCTCCTGCGGCCAGGTCCCTCGGTCTTGAATCCCGGGACGATGAACGCAACAAGCCCCAGAGGGGCGGGCAAGGAGCCCTTGCTACCCCTGCGCACCCGGCGCACGGCAGCCGCAGCCTTATACTGCCTCAGCCTCCAGCGAGGGGATCTCACCCAGCCCCTAGCGAACCCACTTAATCTCTTCCGAAACCAGCAATACTTCCTTAAGCATTTCCCAAATCTGATTTTTTTTTTTTTTTGTGTCTCCTCTGGGAAGCTGTCCAAGTTTTCGCCACTAAGCAAACTCAGGACAGAATTTACAGCCGTTCTTTATGGGATGGAAAGGGTTAATCGCCACTGTCGGTTTGGGGTTTGTGTTTGTGTTTTTGTCGTCTTTTTTTTTTTTTGCCCCTGTTCCCTTCCCTCGAATGCATATAATCTCATTTGAGCTCCTCAACGTGATGAAAGCTATTGATTACTGTGTAGAGTCACCGACTTTTAGCAGGCTTTCCCAGCCCCCACCCCAAAAGTAAATAAATACGATAAGGGGGGAAAAAACATGTATTTTCGGAAGTGTGTCATATATGTACAAATCTCGGTTTACGTCTTCCCATTCACGTGTATACTGATATCATAAAAGAGAAATCCCTCACCAAGGTTTTCCTCTAAATACCTTA
The DNA here is from genome assembly GCA_013398955.1 of Callaeas wilsoni. Taxonomy (NCBI): domain Eukaryota; kingdom Metazoa; phylum Chordata; class Aves; order Passeriformes; family Callaeidae; genus Callaeas; species Callaeas wilsoni. The sequence goes on from VWPU01016285.1 coordinate 82,026, forward strand.
TTCATTGAAACTGGCAGTTCTACTCATTATTCCACTCCCTTAAACTCGATTCTGATGCCGGCTAAATATAGAGCTTCGCCTTACTGGGAACGCGAATCGAATACACAGTAAGCAAATCAGTAGCACAGGAGGGGAAAAAACCCTTGATCAAAGCCCTCCTTTTCTTCCCAATCCTGGTTTGTGGGGCGGGGACAGGTTTCTCGCTTATTGCACATCATTTGCAAAGATCAAGCTTAAAATGCAGTCACCTCTCCCAGAAGTAGTAGTTAAACCAAAAGTTAGGCTGTGGGGGTTAATAGAATTACAACCAGATGGAATTATTTTCAATCAAGGGTGTAACGGTGAAAAATAAGATGTATTATTTCAAATCTGGGAGGAGCTGTACTTTAAGAAGGTCAAATTTTTAAAACATATGCAAACATCCAAGGGGAAAAAAACCCGCATAGGATGCAATACGGAAAAACACCTCTCTTGGAGTCTCACAAAATCCTGAATTTTTTTTTTTTTCTCAGTCATTGGGTGATTTTTGTTTTTTTAATTACTGGGACATTTCTCCAGCTCTCAGCGCGCGAGGTCACCGCAGAGGGAGGTGTGGGGTGGGAGACGGAAGGAGACCTGGGCATGCCCCTCGGGAAGGGGTAGAGGATGACATTTGCAGCGTACCAGGAGGAAAGACACAAAAGGTCCGACACGCGCCCACCGCGCGGGGCCGCGGCCGCTTGCCCCGCGGCCAGCAGAGGTCGCCGCGCTGCCTGCGCGCCCGGGCGCGGGGAGAGG